>JAODUG010015643.1:0-24594 GCA_027564795.1 Aphredoderus sayanus | reverse complement strand
GAACAAGATGTAGGGGCAATCTTGTGAACACAGCAGCTACTAATTGTACACCGTCCACCTGGAACCTGATTTGCAAAAGGTTTTTAACTGATATTTACCAGACGTACCAGATAATAAAACAAAGCATATCCTAGAGGCGGAGCTTGCCAAATCAGAGTTGATTTACCAGGCTATGACAGTATAAACTCTATAAAACAGATTTCTGCATATGAATATACAGCGATACAAGATTGGTACCGGATGTGTCCTGGTTTCCGTTTGTAGTCAGAGTAGTACTGACCAATCACATCCGTGTGGAAAGAAAAAGAGGCAAAACACATTAGCTGAAATGCAATCTCAAACAAAAAAAAAACGTCTTATGGTACGACGATGTAGCTCAAATTTATTAGCATTCATATGTGGAAATCGGTTTATAAAAATATTAGCCAAACTCTACTCCAACTATTTTCTCGTATCTCAAGTACAAACTCGGACTGTAAACAATGACCAGTGGACAGAAGAGGAATTATTGGCCGGGATATCGGCCAAGATATTCTCAAACGTTTGGACATTACCCCCAGAGGCTTAATCTCTGTCATATGATTTAGCAGATGGGTCCTGAGATTGATGACTATATAGCAAGTTTACTTCAACATATACGCATGTCCAAGCATCTGATGTTTTAAAAAGGTAATATTTGGTTTGGTCACTACTTTAATGAGCAGGGATTTACACTTCTATAATTCATGTTTTAGATGTTCTTAGAAATCTTACCACACCTGTAAAAAAATTTACCTGGTAACGTTAATTCACAAGATTCTTAAGTCGGTCTGCAAGACCAATAAAGGTTGAAATAACAAAAAAAATTTAAAAAAAAATATACCAGCTAGAACAGATTTAATTGATTAAATACAACCACACCAAACATAATATTTCATTCTGAATGTCAGTGTATGTGGACTTAAGGAAGCTTAAGCGGTTAGACTGAAGTTAAATCAATGTCCATTTTGGAAACCTCATAAAATTACACTTTCAGAACCTTTCCTAAACAAGGGTGTGTCTCCTGCCCATGTGCAATGCACACTCAGACATGGATACATTTACAATGAATAAAACATTAGGTTACAGTACAGCACTAGGACAGAAAAATATACCATCCTGGATGTCTTACATTTCTGTAAAGTTGGTCTGAGAGTTCCCTCATGTGCTTTTGTAGTTTGGCAGGGCTGGCCTCTTCCTCCTTAAGGCGCTCAGTGTCATAGGCCACCAACTGCAGGAGTGAGCACACATATACAGTACACACCAAGAAGTTAACAGAACAGTCTTACATTATGTAAATGTAACATGTACAGTATTTCAGTAATGCTAACTGAGGTTGTAGGTGTATTTAGAATACAATAGAACAATAAAATACACAATGATACAAGTTACAGCAATACTGCAGTTTTAATGACTTTCCTGTACCTAGACTACACATGCATGCAGTGTATTTCTATTAACAATACATGAAAACAAGTAGAATGTTCTCTTTCACTCTCAAGTCTCAAAGTCTGCTGATTGTGCCTATAACTGAGATCATCTAATCTTATTCAGTACCTCATCAAACAGATCACATGCTCGGTAAGGCGGACCTCTCTCAGAGACGAAGCCAGCAAAGGCCATTCCATCCAAAACCTTGGTCAGGAAGTCATTTTCAATTAGGCCTCGCTGGCCCAGAAAGGCAGTCTGGAGAGTGTCAGAGGTTACAGGCATAGAATTAGCTCAACCACAGTACCACACTGAGTGGATGGAAGCAATGTAATAACGTTCAGATGTCAATCCTATAGATGAAAGAGCTACAGTAACCATAAATAATACAATATCAAAACGGCTGCTGCTGTCAAGTAAATCAAAAAACATTTTAAAGGGCACCCATAACTACATCTAAATTAATTTGGCTCTTGTAATTATTTTTGTTTGCAGTTGGGAGAGAAAAAAGCTGTTAGTTTTAGTTTTCTTCATTCAACCACGCAACTAAAAACAAATGTCCACGTATAATGTAAGCCATGTGGAGTACTGTGCAGAGAGGGTCTACCATGGAGATACCAGACACACACACAAACAAACAAGTCCAGGCACAAAACATAAATATGCATTTAATATCTCTTAAATGGGGCATTGGCTTTCTAAAGGTTACAGATCTGGACAGGACTGTGTCTGAAAAGACAAAATATTATGTATAAAAACTTTACATTTAAAAAAAATACAAAGGCACATACACATGCACACACACCAACAAAAAGGTGTATCATGAAACAGACAAAGACACAGACAAAGCAATATTTTTTCTGAAAATTCTCCTTGTTCCTGGACACTAGCTAAAGCATTCTTGGCAGTCTAAAAAGAACATTGAGTTTGCGTGAAGCAACACAAATACAACTGACAGCTAATTGTAAGTCATTGAGGTATTGGAACATTTTACAAATTATGTTTATTTTCATGTAGGAAAACAGTGGAACCTAGATTTAGCCATTATCTCACCTTGTGAAAGTGAATTACAGGTTCAGAATGAATGCGGATTAGCTGCAGGCAAGACCTGTAGCCCTGAAAGAGTTGTGCAAACAGCCTGAGAAATACTGCCCTCACCTCCTTATCCTGGAACACAGACATAAACACAAATAATGACTTTTAGAACTCAACTCTTCAACACAGCTACTTAGCTTTATACTTTTAGGTCAATGCTTTATCAAAAACGATAGAAGTTGCCAACTTTCACATTTTTGGGCTATTCAGATATCTGATAAGAGACCTTTAACATGGTGATTCAGGGCAGAGATGTACTCACACGGGAGGACAAGTGTTTCTGGGAAGTATTGTAGCCATCTATTATATAAAGACACCCCGTGGATCAGGGACAGAGAGCCACACATGCTGTGCACAAAGACACTGATGGTTACTCACCAATAGCTTTTGGTTGGACGGTGCAGTGCGAGTCGGAGGAAATGCATTGTCTGCTACCTCCAGATCGGGGTGCAAAACCTTAAGAGGATGCAATTGCGTTTCAATATTAAATATTTATACATGTGCTCCCTTGTTCAATTCATTTAATTTGACTTAGGAAAACTGATCATGGAGCTCAGGGTACATTTTGATATAAAAAAGCACTATACTGCAGTATACAGAGAGCTTATGTAAGGAACGCTATGAGTACATATGACACATGATTAATAACCTACAGCTATTTCATTGGGTTTTTTTGGCTTTCAATGCCAGGGGAATTCACATACTGTAGCAATATTCAATCCAGTGATGTTCTTACCAGAGACAGGGCGGCCTGTGTTTGCTGCAACAGAGGTTCTGGGAGCAGGGACAGGTGTATACACTCTGGAACCTTTATTGTTCCTCCATCCAGGTCGGCAACAATAACATCCAACTGGCAAATACATATAATGCAAGCATGACAACTGAATTTGGCATTTGGAGGGAATACCGTGAGACTGCTGTATTGTATGACTGATGATGTTCAACCGAAACCAGACCAGTATCCACAAATAAAAAAATAAATTAAAAAATTAAAAAATAAATTAAAAAATATCCCGGAAACAGTAGTCTGTAGTTGGATGAACCCTATCAAGGTTGGTACGAAGACTAGGAGCAGATAAGCTAACACTACCTTAAATAAATCCTTATTTCTATGTGATCAAAACATACAGACTTCAACTTGATAATGACTATCTTTTAGTTACATGATTCCATTTACAGTACATGCTGTGATGTGCTTATCCACCTTACTTTCCCAACTTAACGTTAGGAGGAAAGACATTTATTGATTAATGTTGTGAAATATTTTTTATTGGAACGCATCTGGTAAAAGACTTGCTGTAGGCATGTATTATATAATTATACATCATGTAATGATTAATATACATAAAAGACCAAGAGTCCATACGCATATGAAATGTTTTACTTAAAAAAATAAGGTGGATAAATTAGAAGGAACCAACAGTGCATCCACACTTACCAGATCTTGTATTTCACTCTGAAACATGGAGTGTACTCCAATGATGAAGGGCGTGGGGGAGCTTAATACCTCTAGCAGTCGGGAAGGCAGAATGGGGATGTATGGGTAACTAAATTGAAGCACAGTCAAAACAATTCATACTTTATATATCAGAAAAAGCTTCACAGGGGCCAAATAAGACAAAATAAACTATTCTTAGCATTTAAACATTTCAGTGTACATTATTGTGTAATCCAGTTGAGTCACCTCAGATGGGGCAATACATTCTTAAAGAGAATACTAGTTACAGTACTTATCATGGAAGGATTGCCTCGAGACAATTTAGCTAAAACAAAGTCAAATCCGTAGTGACTTACAAAGTGACCAAATGATGTGTCATGTACACTTTACATTATGTAACATCAGAGGTCAGGCACACACACCTGTATTTAAGGGGAAACATAAGGGCCTCCAATGCGCGACATGCCTCTTCGAGTCTCTGATAACTGCTGGAGTGGAATAAAACCTTGTGCTCCGTCAGAACCGCACAAAACAGGCTAAGGACATTCTGGATTCCTGAAGGCGAAACAAAAGAAATTAATGAGGTATTTGCTGGAATGTGATTGCTAAATTTTTCCAAAACAATTTATCAAAACCAGGTTGTTTGCAGGGGATTTTAGAAAGTCTTTTCAGTAGGAGTAGTACAAAGTTCTTTAGATTGTCCATGTACTGTTACACATGATGTCACCATAGCTGTTTGATGACACTAGTATTTTACATTTTTTTTATGCATGACATGAAGTAAAATTTATATTTTAAAAAAATATGCTTGATATTCAAATATGAAAGTAAATACTGAACAACAGAATAATACTAATCGTAAAACATCTCTGTAATGGTGCAGCAGAGGAAGAACATATTTCCATAACACATTATAAAACAAATATGTCAAATACCAATGTCATAGTTCGGATAAAATCTAAGTTTACAGTTCCTGTTGTTTTTTCCTATCAAGAAACCAATTCATCACACACTGAATTGATAAAAAATGCGGAACACTGGCTGACATATCAGCATCACTTGTGGCGCTGGGTTTAGATGTGGGGCCATCTGAGCAGAGTTCTTCAATCAGTGATAAACAGAAACAGGAAACTGAACATATTTGAGCCTCTACGTAATGTTTGTTAGTGAACAACTTGTCAAAACACATAAAAATCTGTTTCTTTTTATTTAAATAAAAATGTTATGCACTATTAAAAAAGGTGTCAAAATGCTTTTTCACGTGGACAGTTACTCTGTAAAAGGGATACATAAAACTCTGGACATGTGACCACTGTTTTGTATGGGTTGTGCAATAATGTCTTGAGGTATGTTGTGTAAAGCTCAGCGCCTCTGTAGTCCTTCAGGTGTTTACTTATCTTATGGAAACAGCGACACATTTCCGAGCTCTAAATAAAAAAAGGACAGCAACAGCCCCAGACAACAGGACAGACAAAGGCAGCAAATAAACAGCAAGGCTGTTGATGGCCAGTCCTTCCTTTTCCCTGGGGGGTAGAGGGGGGGCTACCTTTCCTGTGCAGTGTGACATGTCTACCACACATTCCTGTCTGGTGACCTGTGTACATACATCGACGTACTGGGCATCCGTATATGGGCATAAAGATGACCTAATTAAGCGGACAGAATGTTCTTTCCCTGCTTACGTGTAGTTGCTCAGCTAACAGGAGAGACGTGTGTGCATGTCAGCATGTAGGCAGAGCATATAAAGTTGGGAGAATTGTGACCTGGCAATAATGTAATTATACACTGAACACCGCAGTGCCTGATCCACAATAAGGCTCATTGGTAATTGATCGAAAACCTAGCAAATGGGCTAATTTGCGGAGGCAACCCAGAGCAAATGTAAATATATATCTCTTACTAAAACATCTCAGCATTATGCAAGGAAGTAGGT
Organism: Aphredoderus sayanus; assembly: GCA_027564795.1. Classification (NCBI taxonomy): domain Eukaryota; kingdom Metazoa; phylum Chordata; class Actinopteri; order Percopsiformes; family Aphredoderidae; genus Aphredoderus; species Aphredoderus sayanus. The sequence continues at coordinate 18,682 of JAODUG010015643.1, read as the reverse complement.
CTATAAATGTCACTAGCATGCTTAAATAAAGAGCAGGAGGAGCTTACGGTAGCCTACATAACACAAGAAACAGCAAAACACCTCAATAGTTTTCACACGGTACTCAACTCAGCTCAGTTGGATTATATGACTGGTTCAAAGATCAACGGCTATCATTCGCTGTTGGAGCAGTGCACCCATTATATGCAAGTCTACTACTACTTTCCAACTCGTATATTTTATAGCCTGACCATCTCACATTCCTTTAAACTATTTCTCCAACATCTATCTTCTACGTGACTTTAACAACATCTACACAGAACTGGCCTGTATCAACAACTATGACGTGCACAGAATGCTTTTGTGAAGCAAATTAATTGTGCACTATTTGTTTTGCGGACAACTCATTGATAACATGCTAGATCGCTTACAAAAACAAGCTAGTGGAGAGTGACACAGACCATGGTTTGGCGATTATGTCAAGGTGCAGGCCCATCTGTTTTGTTGTTCATCATACTGATTGGCTCCTAACAGATGACCCTGAAGAACGTGTGCAGTAATATACCCCCCTGTGTGCCATTTACAGGAGGATGCAATGGATTTACCAAATTCCTCAAGAAATGTGTGCGTGCGCACAGGCTATATCGTTTCAAGTCAAAACGAAATCAAATGACGATAAATGGGGGCCAATTTTCCATTACAAGATGAATCAAGATCCAGGTGGAAAACATTTTATTTCACCCTGAACTCACAGGGATCACACACTAGTCCCATGCACTGTAAACTGAAAATATAGAGGCTTGCTTTTTCCAGAAAGTCTTATTCATGAGGTCTTAGGGGTTTAAATCATAATAGATGAAACTGTCTTTAAAAGTTTACACCAATTTGTACAAAAGGTGTAAATGGCACAACTATCCTCTATTTTGTATTCTACTGATAACAGAAACTAACTGAAAGCTAAAAACCCAAAGCACTCCCATACAGGGAGGTAGTGGCGTACGACTCGTAGTTAATCTGTTACACCACTAGATCTGTGATTGGATGGATTCCCCCCCTCCCCTCCAAAGTTCGGCACCTATGTGAATCTGCATATTAATTGAAAAGTTGAATCACCATAGTGGGACTTTTTTCATTTTTATAACTAATAATTCGCTAAATCTCCAGTTGCAGTGAAGACAGCAGTGCTGAAGGTTGATTGTTCATATGAACTGGGCATGTTGAATCCCGTTCCCAACCAACCACTCCGGGATTTGCCCTACTCTTTAACTAATATAAACAGTAGGGTGGCTTTTAACAACAACCACGCATCTCTTGTTGGAGCAAGTTCAAGTAGCCAAATCCACATGGAACAGGGCTAAAGACAAATGTTTGAGTAGCAGACAATTTGTATACAAAAGTATACATTCTTCCCTATGTAATTAATGTGAAGCTTCTGAGAAGGGCATTATTAAGGTGTATATGGCACCAAGTGTTTTTTCCCATGAATCTACTGTAGCTATGATAAGCTTTAAGCAGAACTGTGACGTCACCAACAAATCTTGCTCAAGTGATGTTAACGGGAAAGTAAAATGATGTCATCGGTCAGTCGTGTTAAGTGCACAAAAAATGCAATACTTTTCTACAATACTTGAGCACATGTGAGTGGAACAGTGGGTTCAAGTTAGACAGCTAAATAAAATAATGAAAGGATCCTAATGCCATTAGTCTTACAGAACGTGCATACAATGTGTGAAATATATTCATATAAAATGTACTATTCAAAAAAAACAAGCAGTTATCCTGTGTTGACTGAGAAGGACCATGAACCCACCAAGTTGCTGGAACAGCAGGGCCACACTCTTGCATGTTACAGGCAAGCTGTCATTCAGAGTTGTCTGAATAAGTTGACGATCTCCTGCTCCCAGAGAAAAGAGCTTCTGTATTTAAAAAGAAAAAGGGTCAGCAGGTCAGAAAGGAAAGAATTGCTTAAACACAAATAAGAAAATAGAGGCATCATGCCTACTGTAAATGAGAACTCAGAACTCAAAGCAGTTCATACTGTACTTGGATACTATACAATAAAGTTACGCACATATTGACCGAGAATAATATTTGACAGTTTAGTAAAACACAATACAATCCCCATAAAGCTTTTAATCAAACAAATGTCTTGTTGGGCATCGGTATTAAAATAAAAATCTAAATCAATATGGGAACTGGAATCGAAAGTCTTGGGTGCTAGTTTTTGAGTTAGGATGCAAGCAGAGTTTCACAGTGAAAGTTCATGTATATGTGAATTGACTGCATTGATATAGCGCTTTTCTAGCCTACCGGCCACTCAAAGCACTGTACACGATTGCCTCACATTCACCATTCACACACACATTCATACACCGATGGTGGTGTCAGCCATACAAGGTGCCACCTGACCACCGTGAGCAGTTAGGGTTAGGTGTCTTGCTCAAGGACACCTTGACACTTGATGAGGAGTTAGCGGGGAACCAGAGACTTCTCAATCACCTGTCCCCCGCTCTACCCAGTGCGCCACTGTCGCCCTCATGGCGCAAGTTCATGGCGCAAGTTCATGGCGCAAGTTCATGGCGCAAGTTCATGGCGCAAATCAATCCAATATGTTTCTGCTCACTTTGGGACGTGGTCGTGGCGTAATCAGGTGTAACAGAGGCGCAGTTGTAAAAGAGAATTAGAATGGATACAGTATCTGTAGAAGTGGTAGTTGCTGTCTTTTCTTATATTACGTCCAATCAAATCAGCTCCTCTGATTTTAAAAGCAGCTTGTCGTAAAGGACAGGAAAAGTACTTACTGGTTAAGACAAAGGATTCTTCCAGGAGGAAAATTATATAACATGCACCAATCAGCCACAACATTATCCTACTGTTAACCTACTGGTTTTAAATAATTTGAAATCACATTACTGATTGTTCAGAAAGAATTCTTTCAAAAAGGCCACTGACATCCACCGATGTTGTGGCTGATCGTCGTACAAAGACAGCACTAGACCAACAGATTTTGACTGGTACACCCTCTATTGTGCTCCCATGCCCATTACGGAGCAAGCGATGTCATGGCAAGATGGGAAATAAGCAAGCACGCAGAGGCTGAACCAGAAGTAAGAACCAGCTGGCACCCAACTAATCACTTAGTCCAGAAACTAGAGCCTTTAATGTCTTAAGGCCAACGCCCACTAGGGGTGCCGTTCGGCGGCGTGTCAAAGAATGCACTTTGATAATGTTCAAAACGACGAATTGACGGATAGTCAATACATATTTACGGATACATCAGATGTGCAAGAAACAGAACCATGTTATAAAACTTTTGGTCGACATGTGTCAGTAGGGGTGACCTGTTAAAAAGAAGTACGTTCTAAAACTCTGGGCTCTCTTTGGCCTTTAGCGTCTGATGTCTACAGGAGCAATGTGGTACGACATTTTATAATGGACTTTTTAAATTTGGAAATATGTCTCTGTCAACTATTTGCTTGGGTAAAATCTTCCACAAGACAATATTTACAATACAGTAAAGTAGTACTGTATTTACAATCCTGTATAGAGCTCATGCTATTGGATGACCTTTCCTAGGCAAAGGCCAATAAGAATGGGACCTATTTATTTGTTTATATATGAACCTCGTTGCGAGTGCAGCCTTGTATAGTATATAGAGACAAGGGTGTTAGTAAATGTAATTATTACTTATTAAGAGCCTCACCTGTGCTCCACCAGCCAGAGGTACCTGGAAGGTGAAGAGGTTTGCCACCAGACCCTCTATTGGAAAACTCAAGCTGTCAATGTAAACTGTGTAGATCAGACCCAAACAACCCTACAGAAAAATAAAATACACCTCTGTCAAATACAAAAGACAAAAAGATGGGAAGTCAGGCGTGGCAGTACATACATTTCAACTGGCAAGCCTAGCTTGTTTCAAAATACAAGTGGTGGCTAAACAATGGACATGTGAATCACTGTGAATAGCTAGGTGTAACAAGTATAACAAGAGTTTGCCTGATTGCATAAATCCAATTATCCTCTTCTAGCCTCTATTCTGATTTTGCAAGTTAGGGATCTACAGTTAATTTCATTTATCTAATAAAATCATAAACCAGTGATTGGACAAACTAATTACAACAAAGAGCAAGCAGTTTAGACTAGATTTAACCAGTCCAAACAAGATCCAAGTGTAGATGGATCTTCCGAACACAGGCACCAACTGAATTGCTTAACTGCAAGATGATTGGTTGTACTGTATAGTCGACTGACATGGTTTTCAATCGACTAGAATGTAGAGGGAATCAAAGCTTCAAAATATAGTATCAGGATGGTTTTAACAAAGAATACCCTTCTATAAACCAATTAGTGTTGTTGTTTTTTATTCAAACTACAAATAGTACTCTCTCTGCTACAGTATGGTATGTTTCCAAAAGTGAATACAATGTACACAGGAAAAGCATTGTAAATTGAAATTTAATGCGATATGTTACCCGGAATATTTCTGGAAAATCTAGCCTGGACACAAGGATGAGACTTTTTGGTGCAAAGACTTGAGCTGGCTGGATAAGTCCATCTTCCTCTTCTTCCCCCTCATCTCCATCGGCCTCAATGGCCTTTGACACCTGAAACATTTGAAACAAACAGATCTTTAAGGAGCAGTTCATCATCATGTCATTAAAGAGATTAAATGACAGGAAGTACCGTTTTGACATAAAAGCCCCAATAAGATGCAGTTTAATTCAATATGCCTCAAGCTTCCAAAACAATGCATTGATTTAAATGTTTTCGTTTGAGTGACACATGTTGAATCTAATCTCATCCACAATCCAGTGTTCTTTTACAGTATGAAGTCTGTTCTTTTAATTTTCAACAGCAAGGATTGATCATGTTATTGGCAAAATAACCATTTGCAAACCAACGGATTTTGTAGAGGAATTTCCAGTAATCACATTGGGATAAAAGACATTACTTATTTCTTGCCATTTTCTCAAAATACATTAATCCTTTATTTTTATGTGCACAGACAAAACATACACACCAGCTCCCACTGTACTGTACTTGTCAAAACAAAGGTTTAGTTTTGTCTCAACAAATGGGTATGATTGAGATGCATCTGGCACAAAAACATCCGAATGTATTACACAAGCATGTGTACATCTGAAAGCTAAGACTACTACTTCATTTTGGATGGACTGTGGCTCACAAAGGTTACATACACAAATAGAAGGTCTATACTGTAGCAAACAAAGTGAACAATATTTTGGGGTGATTAGCATTGTTTCCCTTATAGAGTAATGGCAAACATCAAATATTGGGGAGAGGGCAAATCAGTATTAACAAGAATGCACTGTGGAGTGATAATTTCGTTTTTCTAAGAATTTAAAATAAATCCCTGCAACCTAAGCCATTAACATGATTACTGCCTCATGGAGTGCAAGGCCATCCTTACAAAACATACTATGGCTGTATAGGTTATTAGCTGCATGCCATTCTAAATTAAACTGACTGACACATTCTTCAAGAGTTTGTAGCATGCAGCAGATTCGGAATAACAGAAAATAAAGACCAAAAAATTTGAATTTATGACATTTACTATAATAAAGTACTATATACTAACATGCATTCCAATGTACAGTATTGCACTGGAATGCATTTAAGCCTGAATTAAAGATCTGGGGAATAACTAAGGCCCTTAAGTACTATAATTAGAATAACCACCATAAATAGAAAATGGAAACTGATTTTAGGGAGTAATTTGACGCTAAAATAAATTGTTCAATGGGACAAATATGGGCAAGAGTGACATTTCAACAGGCTAATTCTGGTTCAAATTTTCTCTGGTGTTGTTCTATGTGCTACATCAGAGCACAGAGATACCAACATTGCACTGCTCATTCCTCAATGAAGTCCTTATCGCAATCTGGTATATATCTCTAGACAATGAAAACATGCCATAAGCGCTTCAGCATCCTGGAACCAAGGAGCGTGGGTTCACAAATGTCCAATCAAATGGGAATCACATTTCACCATTATTTTTAGGATTTGGTTAAATTATGAGATTACATTCCTCTCCTACTGTCTGGATTCTCCAGAATCCAGTGAACAAGGGTAGATAAATTGACATTTTAGGGGGTAAAAATAATTTAAATACACTCATGTTTTCCATCTGAGAGCCTTAGGTGAATATAACACTGTAAGACTATGATAACCTAACAGCCTTGGATAAAAAGCCACATATTGCTTGTTTTCACAAGTGTCGAACTAAGTTAATTATCTCAAATGGCATAAGTACTGTTAAGGTTCAATGACTTTTTTCATGTTTCACATATTTCACAAAATGTTATTTTAATTTTTGTTAAATTTTATTTAGCTATCTTTGATGTTTTAATCTACATGTATATGTTTATGTCTTATTTTAAGATTCACTACAAAAGCTACAGTATAGAGGGAATTACAGTACAGTACATCTGTCTTCTAGTGTTTTGTCCTGCTACTGTATTTTATATCCGTACACTTTTGTCTGATGTGTTGAAATTGTTCTATCCCCGTTCTCTATAGTAATGTTTATATTTTGATTAGGCAAGCCATTTATAAAACGCACCGTTTCTGTTTGAATACACTATCCCCGACTAGGCTGCTTATAGTTACGGCTTACAGTCCCAATAAAGGGAACAGCTTTTGGCATGAAACTGTTGATATAAGCCATACTTTATGTTCCAGCCAACAAAGGAGGTTCAATGATATTACACAGAGTAGATGGCTGACCTAAAGTGTTCAGTTCAATAATTAGTTTAGAATATAAACATTGTGTTGAATCTGAAAAGGTAGGTCAAAGTCATTTGTATGATGCTGTAGGGGCCCAATCGGAAGCAGTTTTAGCATGCAGATAAGTGCTCTGTGGAAAACTTCCCATGTGCAGCCCACTCAATTCACTGATATTTAATAGAATGTTAGGCTAACCAGGCTTCGTATAATGCCAATTGACAATTATTTTATTATCTGATTAGATTTAACCCTCCCGCTGTCCTAAGGCATTTCAGCAGAGTACCAGTAGAGGGAGCCAACCGCAGAATGTCATATGTCCGTGTTGTGGTTGACGCCAGCTACTGGCGAGTGCATCAGGTCATTTTGACCCATAGGACAGCGGGAGGGTTAAATACACTTAAAATGTATGGATGCTACTTGTTTTGTGTGTTTCCAGAATATGGTCATTCTAGCGTGAGACAAACTTTTTCTTGACTGACCAGTTGAGACCAGCCGACACCAGTCTGTCTTACTGCTCTTGCACAATCCTTAGTGTCAAATATCCAGAGTGTTTTCTTCTTTTGTCAACGTCTAAGCTGCTCATATGTACATTTCAGTGAACCCAGTCACTGGTGTAGGACCAGTTGGGGAAGATGGATGAGCAGGGCAGTATCACAAGGTTTCAAAAGGTTAAGGTGAGCCTGATAAAATGACCTGCTTTCCCTCCATCCTTCACAGAGCCAATACGTGAGGGGAACAGTGAATAAACACACAGAGGGATTTGAGGGTGACCCAGTGGCATCTGGCTTGTGCTCCCAAAAGGGTTTAAGCTCCTGAGCGACCAGACATAATGTAGGCATGAGAGAGGCCCAAAGACAGGAGGTTTGTTTGGGCAGCCCTGTCATCAAGGCCAAGGAGCCAAGGAGACTATAGCAGTAAAACCACTGGTTAATTGTTTGTTATTCCCCCACTGAATTCCCCTCAAATCTTTGCTATGCCTTTGAACAAATATTGGAAATCCCTTGTGGTTGTGCATCAGGAACAAATAAATGCTTTAATTTATCAAGTGTGATTCAGACAATATAGTAAATATTTAAGTATTTATCACTGTAATGTTGAATCTTCACATTCCATAAAAGTGATTCATCTCTTGAGTTTACAGGTATTGTCAGTTTAACTGGAAGGAAATTGAAGACTGCTTTTCAAAGAAAAGGATATGAAGTCACAGTGGGCCAGGAGAGAAGAGTCATCTAAGGCCACAAGCAAACACAGTGAACCAATTAACTTGGTATTCTGTGCATTTGGCAAAGAAACAACTTGACAGGATGCATCTACAATTTATCTCTTTAAAAATAATCTGGTGTAATCAATGGTTTAATGAAAAACTGTATAAAAAAAAGAAAAAAAGAAATCTCTGATCAAAACAGAATAATGTGTACCCTGAGACCTATAGTATAGTAATAGCTAAAGATTTATAACTTAGCCTCCAGTTTAGAAACACATCAGAAACATGACAGACATTCCTAATCGTAACAATGTGCCATAGAATATGAATTAAAAGCAAACCAAATTGAATACAAAAAAAAAAAAAGGATGAACCCCCTTTGCTGCTCATTTAAGAGATCCCCAGTGGATTGTAAGAAATCTTAGTCAACACAAAAAGACATGATGGAGCCAACTTCACGGTCATGATAGTTTACAGTTTACAATGTTGCACTGCAGTAGAAGAGATAATTCAGAAGATAATGCAGTTCTCTTGACACTTGGCCATACAGTAACATGCTGTGTAATAAGTACCCTTTACATCACTGCCTCTCAAATTGTGCTCCAGCACCCACTGGTGAATTTCAGCCTCTTGCCGGCATATTTTGGCTGCCTACACAGCCTCATCTTCACCCTCACACATTTTCTAGGCCCATCTACAGTATGCCTACCTCACAAACCCCGGTGCGCTTTGGAAGCTTTTTGAACTTTTGTAACTTGAAAAGTTGTCTTATGACACAAAATAAATCAATATCATACCTCAACACCCTACCATTCTGGTAGATGTCAGGGTCAAAAACAGTCACTGGCCAGGCTACATTTGGGGTTATGCATAAAAAAGAAGTGTGATTGCATTTAGAGTGTGTTTGACCATTTTACCTGTAGATTGACCTCAGCCTCGTAGAACGTGAGACAGGAGCAGTAGTGTCTATCTGAGTCAATATCTGTCAGCACAACAGTGAAGAAGGTGGGCACCTTCCTCTCCCTGGACAACCGCCATCCTCCAGGCTGGCAGAACTGCAAAAACACAGTGACCACAGGTCAGTAGGAGAACAGAAGTTGTACATGGGGAAAACTAAACACATTCATGAAATGTCATAACTGTGTATGTTTTCATATTACTACCTCCAATATTGGAAGCCTACAGTCTGTGTACGATTCCAATATATATATTTTATAGGATATAGCTTTTACCTTGGAAGTCATTGTTAATAACTTTTATCTTGGAAATTAAATGATGTCGTTAAACCCCAACAAACACACACATAATAAACCCAGCGCCAATGCAATAACACAGTACACATTTGGCTTGTGCGAGGCCAGTGCGTTATAAGCCATGTTACGCTGGCGAAGACCAGGGACTGAACACTCTTTAGAGTGTGACTGCCGCATATTTGACAAGATTCCAAGGCATAATGTTGAGACTGAGCTAGGCAAATGTATTTATTAGGCCGTAACCATAAATGTATATATAGCTTACATGCAATTTCAGGGTATTAAATAAAAAAATCAAAACAATTATCTAAGTTCGTAACATTTTAAACGCACAAGTGTGGAAGTATAGACATGTTTACCTTTTCTATACTACCTATTACAAAGTATGTTAAATTGCAAGGGTGCAGTATGGGCATGAAGGGGAGTACATGAGGCATTTAGTGAGTGCCTTTAGTGAAGTGATAGAAGGGGAGCTGTGTGCGAGTAAGAAGAGCCTTGACTTTGACGGCGTTTAGACTGCGCCTAAGGGGAAGTGAAGCGTCTGTCTGGAAACAACAAGGAGGAAGAGGAGCGATAATCGGAGGGGTGCGCGTTGTCGTGCTTGCAGGAGACGGAGTGAAAGAAGAAGAGGAAGGGAGAGAGGAAAGGGCGGGGGTCGCTGTTGGCTTCATCAACCTGGGGGTCTGAACCAGGATGCCACCATTCTCCAGCAGATACAATAGATTGCCGGAAATCTGCTAATCCTGCATTGTGATGAGATGAGTGTCTGTCTGTGCGTGTGTGCGTGTGTGTGTGTGTGTGTTGGAAGGGGGTCGTGCATGCTGGGCCCAGGGCCAGACAGGGCCTCAGGACAAGGGCAGATAACTGGAGGCCCGTCCTAAAGTATTCCAACTATGTGATCACTGCCGCAAGAGAGATAAACACCTTTGGAACCGCATCCCTAAGATGATGACAGGAGATATTAAATCCTGTGTGTGGGCGTGCTCACACACACACACACACACACACACGTGTATGAGCACATGATGCGTGAGAGTGCAAGAGTAAGACCGAGAGAACGAGAGATTGGGCATGGGGGAGCATGTCCATGTCTAGAAGACCTGCAGCAGAGCGGTGCAAGGTCATCGCATTACTGAATTAATGATAGCCCTCTCCTGGGGTTGTTATCTGGTGGACCTGCAGAGAGGTTTTAATCTTCTTCTGTCTGGAGGCAAAACTACTATTGTTAAATATTATGTACACTGAGTGTTCTACTGAAAGTGTGCATTACCATGTGATAGAAATACACTAATGGTTGTAGATAGGGTCAATAGCAGGCTGTAAGGTGGAACACCTGCCTGTCAATCAGTCGGTTTACAATGGAACAACAATGCAGGGCTCTTACACATAATGTTACAAATAAAGTTTCTCTTTTCATTTCATTATCAAACATTTAACAGTAAAGGTTTACTATATTTACAAGTTGTTGTAAATACATTTTATAAAGCAGTGTTCAAAACAAGCTAATCAAATTTGCCTATATGATTTTGCTTTAAACTGTTTTTTGACAGTTTATCATTTTCTAATCATTAAACAAATGTGAAGTGTGCATGAACACAGCCACTCTCTAAGGTGGTCCTGTTTGAATAGGATAGTTGAAGATATACGGTGTAAACTACTGCTGGAGAGATGCAAGGCCAAGTAGGGGAGGAAGATGAATAACAGCCACCTCAAAAAAGGGGCTAAGGGATCAGTCTGTCTGCCCAACACAGATAGCTTGTTTGGGGGAAAGCTAATCTGTCAACAGTCTGACGCATTGTAGGGATGTTCTCCACGTGTGCTTGGCCTCCTGCAACACTACATTGTATTCGTGTGTTGTTGAAAGGACTCAACACAGCAGCTTAACACTCCATCAGCTAAAGCCATCCTGCTGAACAAAAGCCCTCTGCAGCCCAACAGGTGTTTGGGTTTATGCCAATGACAGCACAGCCAGCATCTAGCACACACACACACACACACCATTATTAAAACGCATGCGTGTCTAGCTACACACACACACAGACGCTGAGTCATACGTGAGGGAAAGGGCAGTCACTTAAATTAGACTCCAGTCAAGTGACCAATGGAACTCTTGAGACGTGCAGTGTCCTGAATTCAGGACGCAGGAGAGGTAGAACATTATTGTTGCCCCCTGCAACCATCCCCAAGAGCATCATGTGCATGTGTGCTCCGTCATCACCATATTCTCAGCCAGTGACACAGGAGCTGCAGGCTGACCTGCTAAGAATCAACACAGAAGGCAATGGAGCCATGCTGCACCGCAAGGACAGGGCTGGATTCTTGCAGAGTCACTGTGCACAAGCCTGGAAGTTGGCACACTAAAGATAAGACCATCATGAAGACCAGGCAGACAAGAGTTCCCAGATTTTTATCCTAAAGACAGGCAGGCACCTAATCTCCACTACAGTACATTTTACAGTGCAGGTTGCACATGAAATATAACGAGGGTTTAAACAATTATATATTCAATTACATTTTGATATTTAGATAATTGATTATTTATAATGATTATGTGTGAATGTATTTGTTCCCTTTTACAAAATAAACACTTATTTGTTTACACTGCTGTCTAAATATATTAACAACATTCAAGATAAGCATTTAACAGTTTTGGTACTTTATTACTCAGACATTTAAATTATTAAATTAATAGCTAGATTAATAGATAGATTAGATTAATAGCTAGAGCTAATAATCTAGATTACATAAGAAAAGGATCTTCTCTAATCTACATATATAATTCAAATAATTGTTAGTTGCAGCTCTACACAAACTGGTTTAGTGTAAATATTATTAAGGTCGATGTCAGAATGCTTTCCATGGGAAAATACTACAAATTCCCTTTAAAAGTGTCTAAGAGTGCTAGTGATAATACCTTTAAGTCCCTGTCCCTCTTTGCACAAATCCCTTTAAATCCCCAAATCCTTGTTTGGGAAGGCTTGATTTCATAACCTGGGGTTGTTGCTATGACACTGCAGCAAAGTACATCAACTGTCCCCTCGCCAACAAGAAAAATGCATATTAAGTATAATAACACTCCCTTAGATGTGCATTAACACAAATGCCTTGTCAGGGTTAAAAAACATTTAAAAAAAAAAGAAACTGCTTGCTAAGGAACAACTCAACCTTCCCTGAAAGCAATGTAGATTATTTGGATGTGAAACTATATAATACACAATTTAAAAAATAAAAAAGAACTAAAACATTCTAAACCCAAGCTGTCACAAAATACAGTATGTGATTTAACAAAGCTAAAAATAAAAAACAAATACTTTTATTACAATAAAACCATATCTGTAAATTGCCAACTCTGTCTAGTGAACTGTGGACAGAGCCTCAAAACCAAGCGATTGCCCAGACATTGTGGTCAGGAAAAACACAGCTACAGATGTGCACTACACTCCAGCTACACTGTGTACTCCCATCATCCTCCTTCCTCTAATTTGTGCTTTTCCCCTTCACTTAGAGGAGCTGTCCATCAGGAAGAGCAAACAATGGAGGAAAGCGCAGTGCGAGGTGTCAGAGGATGGCGTGGGGGGCAGCTTGGGGTGAGGAGGTTGCAGGTGTGGTGTGCTGCCCAGAGAATGAGTGGTGGAGTGGACACACAACACTAGGGCAGGCTGAGGGGCAGGCTAGGACGTCCTGAGCTGAGAGCACACTACACCAGTCATAGCATGTAGATGGAAAACACACGCACACTTCCTGGAAACATCTTCAAGGTCAAAAGTATGTAAACAAGAGAAGAAGAGAAGTCATGAAACAATGTAGAAAACATCATGCTATCCAAGGACAGTTGTGCAAGGTGGGCTAATACATAGTGAGCTAATCCACAGCATCTGAGCTCCATCACTGAACAAGAGCGTCCAAGAAGAAAAAAAGTAATAAAAGAAAAAAAGGTGTCACCAACGTTCATGGTTTGCATAGCAGACGTGTTATGCAATACCAGGCACATATGGTTTATTTTAAAGATGGATATTTTTAGCTGGTACAAAAAAGGACCACAATAACTTAAAAACATATCTTGTTGGGTTAGATAAGGGGCTGAAGCAGTCGCCCCCCTCGGGATAAATGCAAACTGCATGATGCCCAAGGTTTTAAAGATCACCTCCATGTGTGTAGCATGTCTAAAACCAGAAAGAACTGCTCCAAGGCAGATTTTGTTGTGCTAACATAGTGTGTGATTTATTAGCACTGCACATAGTCCAGTGTGGGGATCACACAGCTCAGCCGAACACACCAAATCCGCACAGTCCCCAAGGAAGATTGGTTCACTTTGGGGGAAATACTTGGGTTTATTTTAAAACAAAAAGATAAATTAAGAACATACGGCCAGTTTGCTTTTTCATGCCGAAAGGCATGAAAAGGGAAATAAAAAGAGATCCTTTGGAGAATTACAACATTCCTTCTGCTAAATCTATCTAGCATCAGATCCACTGTGGCACGATTGCACACTCCATTGTTGCTATTCAAACTGAAGCGACATCGTTTGTAACCTGTTTACTGGCCTCATGGGGCTTCATATACTCAGAGCGGAATGCAACAAGCTATCTGGATTCAAATGTGTTTTGGCTTGGTCAAGTATACTGGAAAACAATTGTCTAGCAAAACATATTGAGATGAAGTCCCAGTTTACAGAAATGTTTTTTAGAGTTTAATCATAAATAAAGAATTCCCTATTAAGTATCCAAGGGAACTCCAAGGATTTCCCGGCATTGTGGAATCATTTGTTTCTAGGCTACAATAAACTGTAAATACATAAATATTGGCTAATCCTTCAGAGCATTTATCCTTTTAGTTTTTGTATAGGCCATTTAAAAAAGCAGACATTAACTGTTTGATTAAAACTGACCAGTAATATAGGCTGAATTTTACTACACCTTCCATCATTTGATAACATTTAAAGGACCTACACATTTAACATTAATATACATATGTAACTGTAGAAGCAAACAACTATTTGCTATGTAAAGATACTCCACTACAGTACTGTAGTGGAGTAATTGCATCCTCAGCATAGAATGCACATGAGTGGATGAGTGAATGGCCCACAAAGCATTTGTTTTGGTCTGAGATGGTTGCGCTTAGTGTGACATTTTGTGATAGATGTATTCATACTGTACATAGTTTCTTCATATTCTTCATATTCATATCTTTAGTCTCGCAGAGTCTGGGACACAGCGATGGCTAACTGCGTCAAGACCCGCCTATTTGACAGGAGAGGTATTTTGATCAACATGCATGACAACCAACTAGGCTACATAACTCAACGACTAAATCGGACATTAAACTTGTACTGAGGAATTTGACTGGAAATAAAACGACACAAGTCTGGCTGTTTGCAGGTATTGTAAATATGTTAAATAAGTAGGCTATGGTTACTGCTTAAAAGAAATGGAAAGACTGACATTAGTAAATAAAGCACTGCTCTAGAGTCGTGCTAGTATTAGGTACAGTATACAGTTTTGTGAGTGACAATGCTAACAGCCAATGAAAATTACCACACTTCCAGATAGTGCTGACATGCTTACAGGGGCTATCAGGTGTCCAGCTGACATACAGTAGTTATAATAAACATGAGGCTGAGACTATCATATCTGTAACAGCATCAGTGTTTTTTACATTACTTCAAAAGCTGCAGTTGGTAAACAACTGCTAGTCCTTATTTCATCTTTAAAAGTGCACCCAACATAAAACCAGCAAAAACAGACATCTAAGCACCTCGAGGGTGCTAGATGAAGGAGAGTAAACAGCCTCATCCTGCGCTTGTAGGTCACTACAATGGCTGGCCTGCGTCACACTGCTGAGCTCTGGCCTTCCCAGCGATAACAGACGCTAATGACCTGGTCCTGGTACAGGTGCTTCCTCACACGCCTTGTCAGGCCCTGAGCCAATCAGGAGCGGACTGACCGCAAGCCTCTCTCCAGCTCACCCATAGCGACAACCATATTGTTGTTCACCTGACAAAACATGACACTTGACATAATTATACGGCCCCCAGGCCACAGTAATGTTTCAGCAGTGTCTACTGCTGAAATCACTGCCCTCTGGCAAGGGAAGTCTCTTGTGAGTGCATGCATGTTATACTGTGTGTCCATCACTTACTGTTTTATCAGTGCTCTTTCCTGCGCTCTGTATGTTTGTACATTGCTTCTTGGCTTTCTTAATAGGTACAGTATACATCTTAACCGATTTTTATCGTATAGAGAGACTTGACATTATTTACTGGAACATCTTACAGTCTACTGTATACCAATGCAGAAAGACAACTGCTTTCAAACCTCCTACAGCCTGTTACAAATACCAGAACCAAGAATAAATAAATACAAAACTATGAAAAATAAGATAATTCAACTAAATACACGTGAAAAAGTTGTGATAAAACAAGTCTCACATTTAAGCCCAAAGTTAAAAAGCTCACTGTAAGTGTAAAACACTCCCTTTCCTATGTAAACACAAAAACAAATCCATATAGTGAAGATTTACTGGCATGTCTTGGCCGAGTAGAAAATGAGAATGCCAGAATTTACGATACTCAGACTAGTCTATATGCTACTTTTCATGACGGGGTCAAGTTGGACATTTTATGTAACATTTATTGGTGTCAAAAGTCTTAACCCAGTGACCACTGCGACAGGCAGAGATGTATGTGACCATGAATCACAGCGAGTCAGTGTAAAAGGGAACAGCCTAGACACACTCAAAGAACGCATCATTAAACGGCAAGGAATCCAAGGTATGTCAACAGACAATCATCCTAAAATCGGAAGCAGTCAGCACATTCGCAGTGGAAACGGTGGCACTGACCACTAGCCACCAGAGATGCATGGCACTGTTTAGACATTGACGAGGATATGGACAAGGTACAAGGGGGTATTACTAAAGCTTTGTACAGTTATTTTGGTTGGGGGGGAAAGGGGATGTTACTGTGATATTATCCCCTGTGGTCCCTGAAAAGCACAGCCAGAAATGAGTTGTGACTCCAAAAATGTTTGAGTAACACTGAGTTACAGAAACGAAAGTCCTGCCTGCTTGACTGCTAACTTCAACGGTTTCCTGATTTGTTTAGCTTCACTGGCAAATGGATTACTCATTTGTGGATCTTCCTGACAAATACGTAATCCTATTCTTCTCACCCTGACCGTGATGGCTTCCCGATATGTGGAATGTGGTGTTTAGCTGTTCTGTCATGCTTTTACTAAACATCATGAGAACAACGTGCAGAGCGACATGTCAAGCTTGGGTCAATTCAGTCACAGTCTACAGAGTGATGTCACCAAATCACATTCTTGCCTCACCTGTGGTTTGGCAGAGATACCTAAACTTGACTATTCAAGCCTGCTGGTGATACACAACACATCAATGCGTTGTCAGGCCAGAGGTAACATAAAAAAAGAAAAAAAAAGAAAAGTTCATCGCTGAACTTACACTTACCTTGACAGTGGTTTAAGTAAAATCTACAAGATTATGTAAAATGCCATTAATTCAAAATACACTATACAGAAAGGTTTATATGATGATTCCGGTTGAAAATACTGTACACCACTCCGGTAAGAAACAATTTACACATTTTCAGAATAGTTTTAGTATCCTTCCTGCATGTACAAGCCACATTGCTCATTACAAAACGATTTGGAGAGAAGCGGGAGAAATTACACAAATGTTTACAGTCTGGCCAAGTCAGGTCAAATTCCTTCATCAGGGGAAGTTAAGCCCCCCCGAGAAGGAATTCATTATTTCACGTGTACACATTGTGAACAACAAAAACGAATCCGCACAGTGATACAGTATGTTGGTCATAGTCAGTAAATCAACTACCCACCTGTGAAGCCTACATTTACAGAGCCAACATGGAATAATGTCCATTTATCGAGAAAAGGACAGGACTGCTATTGTTTACTGCTACAGTGTCTCGCCTACAGACATACTGTAGCTAGCAAGAGGCAGGGCTACAATGTAGCAGTTCAAATTCAAAACCTACAATTCCACTGCTGTCACTTATAGTAAGTGCACCAATGTCACAACAAGCTTTAAAGTTGAAAATAATCTGCCTTTAGTTTGGACACACATTTTATAACCTGTGCATCTGAATAAAAATAAATTGACAAATACAAAGTGTCTTTTGGACAATACCATTGGAAAATAAGTTAATCATCAACGTTATTATAACTGGTAAACCATGACCACTGACCTTGAAGGAAGGTCAGTATTACAAAAAGACTACAGAAAGCCAAAATACACCTGTGTCTGATTACTAGGGTTTTAATTAGCCTATAATATAGTAACCACAAAAATGCACCAAGAAATCCAAGAATAACCTAAATACAACCTTGAATCTGTATAAAATAACAATAAAAAAAACTGAAAAACTGTTTATAAGCCTAGATAAGCAATTTTTCTTGACACAAACAAGTATTCCTTTCACAGTACTGGATATTATGCATACTGTAACAGAATGTATACTGTATGCCTACATGAATACTAATGTCATTAAGGATTTATGACAACTCCCCATTCAAAGTCGTCGCATAGTGGCAGTGACAGTAGGTGTCAATCAAATAATAAGACTACTGACTACTGTAGATCACCTAAAATATTTAGAACAACAAACCTTTGGGAGCAGAGCTTGCAAAGTCACAATGGTAAAAAAAAAAAGAAAAAAAAAAGGACCAGGCCAGATTTAAGCATTTTTATGAATAACCTAGTCTAGACTTACAGACATTTTTCCCCCCATACACTTATTAGTTTCAATAACAATTATATATAATAATAATAATAATAATAATAATAATAATAATAAATGTTTTGTCATAGCAATTTCTGAAAAAGATGGCAAAAATGAGTGACAGCAGAAAACTGTCTAGAGGCTCCAATAGACTGACCCTGATGTTCAACGATGAACTCTCTGGCACTTTGGAATGTCTGTGTGACCCTTTGGTCAATGTTGTTATGAGAGCTCCACACCCAAAACATGACTATATGAACACACACAAAGTCATATAGTTGCACTGAGAATACATAGACACTTTAAATTGATTACACTTACATTTATTAATGAAGTATATAGCTTTCATATCACTAGTTCGCCTTGTAATGCAGTCTAAACAAAATTAGGCAATAAAAAAGGCTAGCAATTAAGAATAAGTGAGATATGATAAAACCTTGTTTCATTTACAATAAGTGCCCTTTTTACAAACTCCACAATAAAAAATGCATACATTTCCATTTGCTACCAATGTCTCTACAGGTTTGCCTTTTAGGACATATTGTTTTCTCACAGAATGTAACTAAATGTAAATGTAAATGGACTGCATTTATATAGCGCTTTTCTAGCCTACCGGCCACTCTAAGCGCTGTACATTATTGCCTCACATTCACACACACATTTCATACACCGATGGCGGTGCAAGCCATGCAAGGAGCACCTAACCACTGGGAGCAATTGGGGTTAGACATCTTGCCC
>JAODUG010015633.1:0-23334 GCA_027564795.1 Aphredoderus sayanus | reverse complement strand
TATATAAAAGCTGTATCCGTAATCCCGGTGCAATGCTAGTGTAGTGCATTATTTACTAATTTAGTTTTTCCATTTATTTTAACCAGTAACCATAGCCTACTTAACTGATATACAATACCTGCCACAAATTCCTCAATGTAAGGTTAATGCCAGGCATGTTATGTAGTTGGTCGTTGTGCATGCCAATCAAAATATCTCTCCTGTCAAGTAGGCAGGTCTTGATGCAGTTAGGCAGTGCTGTGTCCCAGACTTCACACAAGTAAAGGCTGGCTCTGTGAGACTTGGGAGCATAACTATTTCCTGTGGGTCACAAAACAGCATGAACACTGGATTCTGGTCACTGGTTGGTGGTGGAGGGAGCTCCTATTTATAACAATCAAGGGCATGGTTGTTGAAGGATAAAGCTTAATAGTACACCTATAGCACCCCCAGAACCTTACTGTACATGTATGCCTCAGCACACAGTTGATGTTTGAAACAACTATATGAACAGTGTTCCTCATTGTAGAAAAATAGTTAAAGAAGTCAGTGTTTCACATCTGAACAGAAATGTGTTTTCTAATGCTGGTTTCAATCACAAGGGTAATCCCAGTCAAAAATTGAAGAATAGTCCGTCATATTAATGAAGTAAGCTTGTAGGGACTAGCCATGATACTGACCTTTTTGTTTTTGTTTTTGTACGGTATACAATGTCTGATATTCACTCCCTAGGAATAATCAAGGGTCTTCAATTATCAGATAGTAGAGATTATACTTTTAATCACAACACAATCATTTGTATATCCTGGGGATAGGCTATATTGATCTATAGGTACAAAAAAAACACCAGTGCGATGGATCACCTGCACCATTCCGACAAAATTCTTATTTAGCAGCGAGGAGAAGACATCACCAGCCAGCTAGCATGAGGGATTGTCTTCACATCAATAAAATAGATTTTCTTTATAGGGTACTATGATCACATTGTACACCTGAACTGACAGTGTAAAAACAGGGGCTGTAAAATGTCACTGTAACAGCAAACTGTCTTTTCACTTCTACTGTGTGATATCTTGTCAATGAACCATCCTGCAGTCTGTGGACAGAACAGCAAAACCCTCCTCTCTGCTGATTAATGTTGTTTTGCCAGACAAAACAAGGAGTCATGATTCTTCATGCTAATATGTGATATTAGGCTAATGATGTGTGTGGATGTTGAACATCTGGTCATTCATTCTTGGTTCGACTGATAATTGGTTATAGGCGCAGAGGGGAAGAGCCACATA
Source organism: Aphredoderus sayanus (assembly GCA_027564795.1). Lineage (NCBI taxonomy): Eukaryota > Metazoa > Chordata > Actinopteri > Percopsiformes > Aphredoderidae > Aphredoderus > Aphredoderus sayanus. The sequence continues at coordinate 22,069 of JAODUG010015633.1, read as the reverse complement.
TGGCCTCCCTCCTTCCCATCAGTTTGTCACTGAAAGACAGAGTACTCCATGGTCTGCTACCTTTTGAATAGAACCAACTTCCACCTGAGGAAATTGTATCCTGACCTATAGTATAGCAAAGCTCCACTCGGTCCCTGCAGGGAGAAGAAACAAGACCAGCTTGGTCGAGTTGCTCAGCTCTGAGAGGATTTTAGAGAATCAAATATGTGAGGTGAAAATAACACCCAACAGCCTTTACACTGTTCATCCAGCCAGCCCGCTTCGAATGTCTGCAGCAGTATGGCATACCGTTACAAAGCTTGACTGAGACAAAACAAATTCAGATCATCACAGCAGAAGTTGTCAGAGTTAATCACTTCCGCAAATGCAAAATGAAAAGCCTGTCTGTTTAGTCAAAGCAAAGACTCTGCTCTTGTTGTTCTAACTGTATCTGAATAACAGCATGCTCAGTGACAATGTTGGAAACTATATAGTATATTTATTATGCTTAATTAACACACAATTAGACCAACAAGCTTTAATCATTGTCACTTGACATGGCTGCAAACCAAGGTATTGTTCGCGTGCAAAAAGAACACCCTAAATCCAAAATTCCTCTTGGAGAAAACAAGTGTTAGAAAAGAGCTGCTTAAGACCACTTGTCTTCTCAATGTTCATTTTCTTCAAGGCAAGCTTGCAAAGTTGGTCGGAGTACACAATTGAATTCCTGCCCCCTGGCTGTTTATTGCTGTTGCATGAAGAATGGACACCTCAGAAAGCAACTGCAGACCACTTCACTGCATTTTAAAGGGAACAATCAACTGCTGTTAGATTCCAACCAGAAATAGCACAAGATATGTGGTGGTAGAAACTTCCATAATCAGCCAGTAAGCACACACAGATACACTGGGGGCTATATCTGAGAATAGACTACAAATGGGTAACTCCTAATTTCCTTCAGTGCAGATTTTAAAGTTTTAGCCTATAGACTGCTTTATCAATTCTTAAAGCTGGAGTCAGCGACTGTAAGCTAATAAAACATTTGTCAAATTCTGCGAATATCTCCTCATGGTCAGCTAGCTGTCCATTCTGTGTGTACCCTGGTGTTTCCACACAGCCCTGGCTCTGTAAATTGGAATACAAACAAAATGGTGCAGACCACACCACACCAAAATTATCCTACTTACCAAAGTCTGGAACACAGAGCTGCCTAACTGCGTCAAGACCCGCCTACTTGACAGGAGAGTTGTTTTGTCTGACGTGCACGATGACCAACTACATAATGAACTAGATGGATGTTAAACTTGTTGGGAATTTATTAGGAACATTAACATCAAGTCTGGCTGTTTGCAGGTCTTGTAACTCTACTACTGTTAAATAAGTAGACTACGGTTACTGCTTAAAATAAATGGAAAACATAAATTAGTAAATAAATCAATGCACTAGTTTGCACCAGAATTATGTATACAGACTTGTGAGTGACAATGCTAACAATCAACGAACATCGACTTCCTCATTTCTGAAGGTGTTGTCGATCTTACACGGGTATGTGTTTCAGGCGTTCAGCACAGAGACTATCCTAGTCATTGCAATGCGTGCCCAATTTGGGGGAGCGGAGCTTCTGGGAAAGCACCCTCCAGTATGGCATTGAAGGGAGAGGTGTTTTTGTTTCGATCGAGTTCAAAAATCAACAATGTTTCTCTAGCATCACTGACTCCACCTTTAAGTTCAGTGGCAATGTGTACACAGGTTATGAATTTGTTACCAAACAGCCTGCTCTGTTTCCGCAGTGTCCATTTATTGTTGGATCCACTTAATGCTTCAGCCAGTTGGAGAAGGTCAAAGGAGACATCTGGAGGTGGATGAAATGACATTCTCCACCAGCCACGCACTGGTTCAGCCAACATGATGGTCTGAGGCTCTCTTGGGCTCTCCATATGGGCACGGCAGCATGCCCAGTTCTCTGTGTACAACCGTCCAAAGGCACACAGAAACTGGGCAGGAGAACTGACTAGACAACAAAATAAATAATGCATATTACAATACAGTAGCCTACACAATCTAGTATTGTGTTGGATTTCTATTCCATTAAGATGTTGCATAATACAGTATAAAGCTTGTCTCAGAAACAGTGATCACTTATACATCTACATAAACGGGAAATGTTAGAATTATATCTCAAACCATATCATTCCAAACTAAGTTAAAATATACTGTATTGTTTCCAACTGTATCCACTGTTCTACTAAGTGAATAGTGAGACATCACCACAGACACCACAGATTGGGACTACAGTATGTCCTCAAAATACTAATTGTTAATTCTTAGTTATCCCTGGGAAATAAATCTGAGGGATTAATGTGATATTATACTCAATACTGTAGATAAATATCACTGCAAATGTGTGGAAAGACAAAAGGAAATACTGTAGATGGTAGCTAATTCAACCAAAAGGAAAAAACATTCTTCCCTGTCAGAGGGGAGGAGAATCAGTTATCATTTAAATATACAGTATTTGATGTTCATCAATCTATTGTAGGCTACATACTGGGGCAGGGGAAACACATGGTTTAAGATAAGATCAGTTCGACAACAATATGTAATTAGTGTAATGTGTGTGATAACGTGGGAAGGGAAATTGTGCTGAATTGAAAGATCTACAGAACAAGCTATGGTCTGCTGCACAGCTCTGCCAACACCATGCAATAGATATGCACACAGAGCATATTGCTAACTACTGGAATAATTGAAAGTCAGTAATGCTGCAAATTCTTGGTAATGGGGGCAAGATATTCTAGTGCTCTGGGATCTTGACTCCCAGCCAGAAGTTCATGGGTTTAAGCCCCAACCTTTATGCATCCTTGGACAAGATGTCTAACCCTTATCTGCTTTTTGTAATACTTGTAATAGTACGTACTATGGATGTGACAATACACTACACAATACAAACAATATTAGGTTCATGACATCAAGACGAGGTTTTAACAGATTTTAACACACAAAATGCTAAATTGTGTACTGCACTATTTTCTCACAAATCGTTTGATTACGATTTATTCACACCACTTTTGAAATGGGCTCTGTGTAGCCTGTGGTTCTGTATAAGAGGATAGGAGAATGTAGAAATTTTTTAGATGCAAAACTACATTTACAGTAGGCACACACTGAATTGTTAATACGCTAATTGCCTATATTATTACATGGCATAGGCCTAATAACACGTCTGAATCAAGCTAACAAGTAATTACACATATAGGTAATATCTACAAATGGGTACACATATCACTGTGGATGATGTCATATGCCACAGGGCTTTGTTCAGAGATGGTTCCATGAATATGACAATTAGACAATATGACACATTCAATTATATTTTGTGCCCTTTCTTGCCACCAGATGTGAATCCAATTGAGCATCTGGTGGAATGAGATGGAACATCTGGTGGAAAGAGATGATACAAACAGAGTAAAAAGCCACTAACCAACCCACTAGCCAACTTGACACAATGTGAGAAGCATTCCTGTGAAAACATTTCAAGACTTGCTGAGCCCATGTCCGGAGGAGCTGAGGCTGTCTGCTCTATGAGCTGGATGTTCTGTCATTTTACACATTTTCGAAGTTTTTATTTGAAATGTAGAAATTAAAGAACTGCTACACACTTCATTATTACATTTGAAAAACAAAACAAAGTGAGAAAATAGCTAGCATCCTACATAACTGTTACAGTATAACACCTAGGGTTATAGGGCCTACGCTGAATTACAGAAACAGTAATAATCAGCAGATAAGATGGCCGACTTCAAGCCCAAAGTGTTTGATCCCAAACATGCTTCAACTGTAAGCATCCCTGAGCAAGATGCCTAAAATCTTACCTGCTCCTCTGACTGATATGATCTCACACAAGTGGTATGGAACTGGCTGAAGGGAATGGCTTGCTTATAAAAAAAAAATGCTCAGGCATCTCCTGGCTAAACGACAGATGACACACAACAGCATACATCCGATGCTATTCAAAACGAGCAGGTGTAGAGGTCATCATCAGACACAATGAACAGATTTCCCTTAACAGGGAAGGGAGGGTTTGTTGGCAGATATAAGTGACCTTGGCTATCCTATTTATTTATTTATTTATTTTGTACACAGTGATATATCAACACCAATGACATTTTATAACCAACAGACATGGGTCTTTATCAGCCAGGGCCCACAACATCACGTTCACTTACGAGAGGCAATGTTATTAAGGCTGTGTTTGCTGAAGAGGATTGGCGAGTGAAGGAAGGTAGCTAGAAAATTGATAGTTCTTGTTTGCATTAGCGTGTGTATATATGCACGAGTGTGTTCTGTATGTGCGTGCCTCCACGTTGTGTTTCTGTGTACGTGTTCTGGTTTATGCTGGTATAGTGGATCTATAAGTGTGGGTAAATACAGTATGTTACATTTCTATGTTGATCTAGAATTTGTCTGAAGCTTTTGCTTAATACCTTGTTTTAATATAAAAAAGAACAATGGCTACGATATTAGCTAACTCAGCTCTAAGAGCTCTCTTTCCCTATGAAATCTTTGTTGTCTCTTTATAGTATAAAAAAATAATTGTTACTGTGCAGTGAACCCGTTTAACATTACACAACTCTACCCCTTTAGATATGTGTGTATTCACATTTTCTGCACATCTTTGCACATTACAAAAATCTTTCTGTTAGGTCGGAATAGCTGCTTCCTTTAATAATTCAGTGAGTGCTCCTGGAAACTTTGGATAATTCAATAGACAGCAGCAGAGCTTGCATAGTGGAGTACAGTAGGACTCGAATGGCATCAGCCAGGGATATCCTTGTCCAACAGGTAAACAGGTCAGATGTCCTTCAGAAACCTCAGTGTTCCATGCTTCCTCTGAGAAAGCACTAATTGACCCATGTGTGACTATCTACCAATAACTCACAGGCTACACAGTGTGCCCTAGTTATTCGATAGCAACACCGCCGCCTTAACCAAACCAAGTGTTAAGTGAACTGATCAAGTCACTCGTGGGTGGGAAAGAAGGGCTGTAACAAGGAGAGGAAAGGGGGGTGATATGACAGGGGCTTGGCAGAAATCTCTCTACGAGGAGAGATAAAAAGGTCGGAGTGAAGCGTCCAAGGCGCTTTGGGTTAATTGCCTTTGACAAACAAGTCCATCCCCATTCTAGCATGTTTCTCCTCTGAGGTTGCACTTTGTAAGACAGAACAAAGTGAGAGATTGGGTGCAGAGAATCTTTTTAGGGAACAGAGTGAATCTTTAAGCCGAGAGGCCTCTGTATAAGGATAGAGAAGGGCCCTCCCTTTGATCGCTGAATCTACAGCCCCGCCCCCACTTCTTTTGTAGGTCTCCAAGGAGCCCGGAAGGGGTTTAATAATTGAGGTCTTGTAAGTAAGCTGGGCAGGGGAGAGCTGAGCGAGTCACAGGGGGAGTTTGCAGTGTCTGTTATCAACTGCATTCTTTTTGCGTAAACTGTATTGTCGCACAACCCGTAGCAATGTTCAGCATTGTGTATACCAAATGAATCCTCTTTATTGTCTGTACATTTAAACCACTCAAAGAGTTCTGTGCTAATACCATATTTGATGTAAGAGGGTAGAACTGAAGGTCAAGGCCCATTGGGTTTGTATGGTACAGTGATTACAGAACTAGCCGCTAAATACTCTTTATTAAGGAACAATTCATTAGCTCCTTTTCCATGACATGCCCAGGCTATATTTCACGCACCTACTTAAATGTTCACATGCCACACTGATAATGGCTTTTAGGGTCTAACCCAAGCACTGCTATGGCCAGGCACTATGGACAGCCCATTAAGGGATAGCTCTGCTCCCCTGAAGGGGGACGAGAGAATTAAGAGGAAAAGAGAGGGACAAAAGAGAGGGAAAGATAGAGATGAATCACATCACAGACGTAGAAACCCACAGCTCACTTAACATTCGCTAACGCAGCTCTCACACTTTAAATCAATAGAAAAACCTGCCTATTTTTTCCCTGTTCCCAACCCCTTAGTGATACTTAATGACTTTGCATAAATTCAACCCTCTGCAAAAGGATGGTTAATGCCCGCCTCTTCTGGCAATGCCTCGGGATCCTTCCTATTCTAGTCTAGCACTTTTCTCCACGTAAAAGTTGGATTTCTTCAGAGCCATTTGTGTTCAAGTTAAATTAGATTGGCGGGCACGTCTGGACAAGCTGGATGCTGTCGTTACCCACAAATCCCTGCAAAAGTCCATGTTTGGGGAGCAATAATACGACCCGTTTGCTCAGAATAATTTTCTGAGAGAATTAAGTCTGACTCCCTCAAGCTAGACAGACACAGCAGAGTGGTATGCATCTGAGAGAGAAGCTCTGTTTATCTAGCAGCACTGGGAAGAAAATATGAATGTGCCACAGTGCTGTTTGCTATGTGTTGTTAACAATTCTGGCAGTGTCTGTCAGTCAATTGGCTCATATTTACTATGAGCCCATAAGACTGCAAAATAGTAGTATAGAAAATTGCTTCATATTTCTACCACTATATCTGATCATGGTAAAATGTAGAGAAGGCCCTTTCCTTTATATTTATAATAGACTGGTAATTTCAGATTAAATATCATGGTCCGCAATAGTTCTCACTGCTTTCCATTTTAATAGAAGTCGCCACTGGTACATCAGAACACGGAGATGACAACCCATCAGGGTCTGTCTGTCAGCCTGGTGTGTGTGTGTGTGTGTGTGTGTGTGTACCATATATGGTGTGTGTGTAGCCAATGTCCAAGATGGATGAGATTGCATATTCAAGTTTGCGTTTGATCCATGTGCATTCTCTGTGCCTTCTTTATCTAGTACATGTGTGAGTCATGGCTAGCCTTGAGACAGGTTGTCTTCTAATTATCTTAAATGACACTAATAAGTGTCATTTGTGGATACATATAATAGGTACTTTCTGACACAGCAGTAGGTGTGACATCTGCTCTCCTCTGTTTGTTGTTTATGTTGTCTACACCTCATTATGAAAGGCACCCACTCAGGAAATAACTGATTGTGATTCATAACTGATGAATCCCATCGAACTAAGTATAAGTTTAAATGTTTCTTTTGACTAGGGGATTTTTGTCTGATGCAACAGCACTCAGTAATGCATTCTACTTATTGGTGGATGGTTCTCTACTGGCTATTTGGCTTACATTCCGCTGTGGCTGGGAAACCCCCGCAGCCACCGCGAAGCGGGAAGGGGACCCCATGCCCCAAGGCCCCCTCAAAATATCTAAAAAAAAGAGTTGTTGTAACTGGGTCTGTTCCGATCAGGACGCGAAACCAGCTCTCCGACATAGAAAGCAGACGCTCTTACAAGACATGCTAAAACCCAACGGGCGCCAACCATAGAACTCTATATATTAACATGCATCGCCAGAGCGTCCTTTGAGGTGTCGGAGACTGAGGTTTAACTTACTGCCCAGCTACCCGCCGGCCACCGTTACACGAGTAAAAGAAAATATGCAAGCGGTGCTCAAAAGCGCAGAAATACACTGTTGTCTGAACAAGCTCGAGTAAAACACCCGAAGATAACATGCTTATTTAGACCAGCCAGAGAGGAAGCTATCATCAGCATCTCCACATACGAAACGTAGCCTACACTACAGCAGCAGGTGGCTGCGGTATACTTTTTAAAATATTTAACTACGACGAAACAATTCAACGTTACCTGTTAAGTTCAAATCTAGTCTACAATAAATATATTTGCCTACTTATTGTCAAGAATAAATGTTTTCCTTTCCCTCCACTGATTGTGTGTTATTTCAAAGTGGCGGTGCGATCCTTTGTGCTGAACTATCAGTCTTTGGTTATGAACAATGACAAATAGGCTGCTGTTGTGCTTCTGTCATTTTTAAACTTTTTTATTTCTCTCTCTCATTACTAAATACATACGCTGTAATTAAAGGTAGACAGCAATTGGCAGTGGTATAAGATAATAGATGGAGATACATTTTGAGTGGAGTTAGGGGAGGGGCCTCGAGCTCCGACTTTGCGGGAAGGCCTCTGCAAAGACCCGGCCGCTCCTGCTTACATTATTAAATTGTCATACTGTGTTATTACTTTAAACAAAGTTAATAAAACACAGCACGTATGCAGAAGCCCCCTGAAAGTATCTTACCGCTTGTAGTGCAGATTGATGGATAAACAAACACAGTGATGTTGTAATTTGATGAACTGCAGGCTTTCCCCAGAGGGGTTCTGTCTTTACAAACAGAAAGTAAACTAGAAAGAAGAAAGGGAGGTTGTTGGAGGCCTTCAACCCCCTTGAGTTTGGAATCAATTGACCTCCTTAATGAATAGACGCTCAGCCATTAGAACCACACTCCAAGCGTTTTTGTCGCTGCTCAGTGAATGAAACAAATCCATTGTGAATCAAATCGCAATGAATCAGTGTCGTGATTTACATGTAGCGCTCGATGCACAGGTAAACAGAGTGCGCGATGTCTTCTGCTTTCAAAATATATTTGGTGGGAATACACATTGCACTTAAAGAGCACATTTCATCTGACTATGGCCAACAGCTTCATTAGTGATGTTGAATGGCTTCTGTATTCCACACATTTGTAGAGCATACCGAGTATATCCCTGCTGAGTAATTGATTAGCAATGTCTCGTCATAACGCTAAGTCATTTCTCCCTAATTCTCCACAGAAACCCGGGAGAAAATTTGTGACTCATTCTCAGTGTTTTATGGGGCGGCCAGCTGCTCTGTGCCAGTGAGGAAGACTTTCCGCTGGGATTATGCAGAGATGGAGAACCCTAACGAAGTAATGTATAAAGCATGTTCCTTTTGGGGTTGGCTGTAAGGGAAACTAATGGAACCCAGACATTTTGTAGAAGTCATTTGTTAGTGCAGCATAACACCTTTTTTCAAAACACTGTTGTACTGTACCTGGAAAATTGTTCATTTTTTTAGTCGTCCATTCAATTTGTTTTTAAAACAAAATAGGCAAAAAACGAACTTGCGTTGTTTAGAGTTTGGGCGTACTGCAGGTTTTGTGTTACCATCGTGGGGACACTTTAAGTGGGGAGTCTGGAGGCCATGCCACAGGAAATCTTTCCCGCATTCTGGTGAATTTCTATGCAACAATTAATGTATTTTCTGCATCAACTTATGGTGGAATTATGAGGCAGTATGCAGGGTCTCAGTCATTCTGCATTGCTTTCAAATTCTCCTGTAGATCAACTTATACTCTGCTGAGTCAAAATATAACATACATGACATACTCTTCTGTCTTCCTTTATTTGGGGAAGTACGGTACTTTAAATATGCATGTGGCACCTATTCACCACAATTATAACTAAAAACTAAAAAACAATTAATCAATGTATTCATTACTGGACCCATATGCTCATGTTGAAAATGTTCTGAACATGACATAACCCATAACATATGTGTTTTGGGATGATTTTTTAGGAATCATACATCTCAACTAGCCAATGTTATTGAAGCTGACGTAGAACAAGAATAAAACACAGTTTGAGCATTACCATTACTCTGGTTACCCAAAGAAATCCAAACCTATGGTTTGGATCATGCTCATACATCAAATACAATGCAGAGAGTACAGCATTGTCTCTTCAGCCATTGTATTCTGGTTACCATGGCAGATATACTGTAGTGGTCAGCAGAATGGATGCTAACATCTAACCCACATTTACAGTAAAAATAAGCTAACAACATACCATCACAGAGGTAGCAATCACAAACATATTCAATTGACTCATGTCTATTTTGACTGAACAAACCATGCTGAGATAATTAAACTAAAATCAGTCAAATCTGTTAATTTCAGCTTATGGTTCATAACAACCACATTTCCATTTAAATGTGCCCAATAAAGCTAATGCTTTGAAATGAGATTGCTAGTATTAAACTTCCCTTTGTGTTGCTATAGTGATAAATGTGGCGACTCTACTTCCTGCTTAAAGTGAAATTGGATTCCAGACAGGTGTATGAATCAAACAGGCCATGCCATAACGTGCCATTTGGAGTCTGTATTTGTGTGTGAGAGAAAAAACACAATAGAAGAACATTGAGACTGGGGAAAAAAAGCAAGGTCGTCAAGTCTGGGATATCAAACCCATCACTTTTCCCACATGCTCAATTGATTTGTCATCCTTTTAAAATCTTCCCTGTTGAACGTTCGAGAGTCACTGTAAGGAGCAAAGCTCGACATGGAGGACACAGAAAAACCTGCTGCAGATCAAGGCTTCAAGGGGTAATCATATTTTCTTTGGTTTTACAGTTCCTGGGAATGGTTTATCACGCTATAACCTTTTACTGGTCTCTTGAAAGTGCCATCATATCTCACCCTTGGAAACTTTGTTCCGCCTCCATCTCCAAATGTGGATGATGGTCGTGTTGGCAGTACTCCAATAACTGGCACGTCTGCTAGTTTATTATTGAAAAATGACTGATAACTGCATTGGAAGTGCTCCCCTGTACACTTGGGTTGAAGGATTCCACTCTATGAAAGAAAGTCAAACTAATTACAGCTATGGTACACTAGATTCACTAGAGATGCATATGTGCGCACATCATAGGTTGACAGCAAACACAGCCAGAATGACCATAACAGGCAACCACCCACACCACATGCAGACATACGACGCCTGCTACACTGGACAGGCTAGCATACGGGGTCATTTTGAGCAGCAGTATGTTTCCCCCCCCCCATCCATCCACTTTCATATTGATACTGAGGTTCTCAGGTGCAGAAGTTATCTGAAGTTCATCATGAGCACTAAAGGCATGGTGATAGATGTATCTCTGTTCAAGTCAAAGTGTTATTAATAAGGGATGTTCAGGTCACAGAGCCAGAATAAATGTACCAGTTCAGATTGAGCAAGGTCAATGTTTAGGTGAGTCTTACTGTAACTATTTCCTGTATATGTTTTATGTATAACCTTATCCAAATCATCACAATGGTTAAAAAGACAAAAATAGAAAGGTTACCTCTGCTGTATTCATTCTATATGAGATTTAAGATATTTCCATGTGGCCTTATGGGTGTGTGGTTTAAAAATGACTGGTGGACATTAGTAGCTTCATAATAAAATCATGGTTACATTATTTAATTATCCTAAATGGCAAAAGCACACCATGATACTGGGACAAAGGCTAAACAATCATTTTATATAAAAGGACAGATTTATGACATCCCATAAATATACTATTTACTTGAATTACATTATGATTTGATGGTGTTACGAGATTTATGTTTTTGCCAAGCCAATGCCACAGCAATAGTGGGACAGTAGTTGGCGCAGGTTGGGTCGAGGTTTGTATGGCTGACACCACCATCTGTGTGTCAATGTGTGCGTGAATGGGGGAATGTGAGGCAGTAATGTACAGCAATTTGGGTAAACCGTGTGTTAGAAATGCAGCCGGTTTACCATTTACATGCAACATCAACAAAGTAAGATTGCTGTTTTGCTCAAATGTCAGAACACATTTGAAATAATAGACTTTCTGAATTAAATCTCCTTTTCTACAATTATATAGCCAACCAAAAGTTTATCTATACATTTCGACCACTTCAATTATGTGTTTCATTGGAATTCAAGTCATTCAAATTGAAATGGCAGCTCTAATGTCCTAATTGTGGAACCTCATACAACAGGACTGTTTCATAAATTCTTTGGAATACGACCGTGCTGGCACCAGAGAAGAAATGTTGTGCTATAATTGTTGTTATCCCCTGATAAGTGCTCTCTTGGTTCAAAAGAAGACCTCCAGTACAGTCAGAAAAATACACATCTAGTACTAGTTTAGTAACAGTGTCTCTTGATGGCTGGTGGCTAGCTATCGGCGACCAGCAGCGCTATAGTGAGAGGTGGAGTGGCTTACAGAGACACCCCCCCCCCCCCCACGTCCGCCTGCCTAAACTCACAGGCTGCCTGAGTGACTGATAAAAGGCTTTTCTTGCTGTGAAGAGCACCGACCACCGCATCAAAACTCAGCCTTCCCAAGGGACGGGCTGGTGTTTTGAAGTGAAGCACAAGCTCGGCCGCGGTGTCACATTGCATTTTCTCTTGCACGCTCAACTCAGGCTGTCGTTTTGAATAGCACAATTTCGCCACTCAGATTTCTGTGAGTCCTGCAAGCTTTGAGACTTTAGGAACAGATCAATACACCAACTTTAATTTATTCTACTTTCACATTTTTCAAGGAACATAGGAATCATCAGGACTCAGGACTGATATCATAAAATTCCATCAAACCCTTAATTTATTTTATTAGAGTTATGGAACGCTATGACCACAAAATACAATGGAATTTCAGTTTTAGTTCATATATTGATCATGTACAGAATTATGCAGTACAGTATATCATGTTTCAATTAAATAAATTGGAGACTGGAATAGGATTTCCTGTTGAAGTAGCCTGTTATCTATCACCACTTCATACAAAATGCTTGCAAATACTTGCTTGGAGACAGGTTGAGTACCTAACAGATGTTATTAACATATAGATTGGTAGCATAATGTGTTTAAACATTAAGCAGTTGATTGTTGCAGGCTACACCTTTGTACGACAGTTACCCCCTAGTTGTACGCTCCAAGTGTACAGCACAGAGTTACACAATAATATTGTTGTTTTTAAGGTTTATCCAATGAGTCATTATGAATAGGCAGTATTGAGATGCTGATTATAATGTGAACTTTGGCTTGTTGCCAGCAGTGTCTCGTAGGATCTAAGCAATGCCCCACAAGGCCTTTTCTAAAAGCAACAATGGCTAATGGATTGCCCTGGCTAATAAATAGCATTATTGATCCATGCATGCTTGTGAGAGCATGATCAAGACCTTTCCACACTACAAAAGATTCCCATAGCGAAATACTGGGCCACAATTCTGCATGCTAGCTCTCTAGAGAGCACAGTACAAAAGTAATAGGAAAACATTTTCTTGTAGCTCCGTCTATAATCATGTCTCCATCACATAGAAATGGGTCGTTTGAGCATTATGTTTTGATTCAAAGATACGCCTAGTTTTCACCAGCTTAGGCTGAATTACTGAATGCTTATCCCACACTATTAAAAGTACAAACATTGATTGCCTAAAAGCAGCCAAAAATCCTCACAATTACGCTCAAACTGTCTACAGGTGGCAGTCATAGAGAACAGAGAAGGGTATTGAGTTTAGGAGGTCTATAGGGATGTGAGGACAATTTAAAACCTGAACAACAATATATTTGTAATACTGGTTACACAAGAGCAATTATGGATGGAAATTGAGGTGTGTACAATCAAAAACGTAAGCTGGAGTGACAAGCAAAAAGTACTATTTACAGGTGATTACCAAAATACATTTTGCTCCTTTCTTATTAAATATAGTAAGACCTGCGAGCTATACCTTGACATGAAAGACTAAAAATACTACTGTATGAACAATGCCGTGACATATTCAGGTGTTCTCCTATGATAAGTTCTAAAGGGAAACTGTGGCTAGTATATATCACCCCTCAGTGAGCTCACACTCCCTGAAGTAGCAGATGACACAATCAGGTTGGTACAGGAGCTTCTAGAACTTTGCAACAGATCCGAATCAAAAACAGGTAGTGTGAAATTTCAGGGTCCCAGAGCACACTGCATTTATGAACTACATTCACTTTTCTTTCCTCAAAGTAAAGAAAGGTTATAGCTAGAGTGGATTTGCTCTACGGTCACTTTCCAGTTTATGTCATTTGGCAATACAGAGTCAGAGGTCATGTCTAACAGCTACAGTATGGGCAGCATGGGCCCATGGGGAAGCTTATAAAGTACTATTTTCAGTTCTGCCTGTTAGGTGGACAACCACTGCTGTCTGAGGCATTGTTTTGACACCCAGTGGCACTTTTCTAGGAAATATTGCACCTACTGTAAAGAAAATATATTTAAAAAAACTCACCCATTAACGGGGATTAGGCGGAATAATTATAATATTAATTTATACAGTGAAAGCAATCGACAGAAAGTAACAATACCTGACAAATGTAATTGTCAATGTAGGTAATTAAAAGAACGGAACTTAATTAGTTGTAGATCAGTTTCATTTACATTTATAGCAGGGGTGTCCAAACCTGGTCCTCGGGACCCACTGTCTTGTTGTTTTAGACATCTCCAACACACCTGATTCAAATGAATGGATCGTTATCAGGCTTCTGCAGAGATTGATAATGAACCATTCACCTGGGGAAAGCCTGCAGTTCATCCATCCTAAAACATGCAGGATGGTGGCCCTCCAGGAGCAGGATTGGACATGCCTGATTTACAGTAGCAAATGCTTTCATTCAAAGTCACTAACAATCAGTTAAAATGTCAATAGTAAGTCATAACTCTAAGCCATCTCTAAGCAAACAACATTCTGCTGGGATAATTATAGCACCACAACTAACTTAGTTATACATTTTACATCATATATTACCTAACAAAATATAATAAATTGCCAGAAATGTTAGTATCCTAAGTACCTACAAAGTGCTAATATTCTAAGAGCTTATCAAAGACAGGTGAAAAGAGAAGGGAAGTGAGGATCTAGGTAATAAAACAATATTGATATGTACAATATGACAATTGCTCGATAGAATGTTCGATAGATTCACATACATTTAGTGATGCTGGAGAAAATGTTTGATATTTGAACTTGATCGAAACACAAACACCCCAACTTCAATGCCATAAGGGTGCTCCCTCAGAAGTTCTCCCTCCTAAAGTGGACTTGCATTTCCAAGGCTGGGATAGTGTTGTGTGGTGTGGTCTGCACCACTTTGCTTGTATCCCCATTTACAGGGCCAGGGTTGTATAGAAACACAAACATCAACTAATGGACAGCGAGGAGAAATTTGTCAAATTTGACAAAGAAGTGCATTACAGTAATTCACTCTACATTTAAATGCAAATCAGGGATGCACATATATAGACAAACTTTGGTTGCATTACAAACATGCATGCTTCCTCCCTTGGTCATAAACAGCCTATAATTTCCCTTGATTTTTGCCCTTCCCTTGAGAGTTTGCTACTGTATGTGAGATGCAAACAGCCAATCATTTTAAAGGTTGCACCATCGACACACATCATGGAAGCTTAAGAAGCATGAGAAAATTAATGCAGAAGGTGAGGACATTTTTGATTATAAAGGATATAGCTCAGCTCACCAGTATGGCAGTACATTTTTAAGTCTGACCAATATCAGTATAAGTCACTTGTTGCACCCATTTGTGTGTCTGTGCTAACATTACAGCGGTTACCTGTGTGTCTTGTTAAAGTGGTTTATATAGTAATTTATATAGTCTATATTGGAAAGATTATTAAAAAATAATCAATTATTATCAATAGACTGAAAATTTACATTTTATGATGCAACTCTAATTCCAATGAAGTTGTGAAATGTAAATAAAAACAGAATACAATGATTTGTAAATCCTTTTCAACCTATATTCAATTGAATACACTACAAAGACAATATATTTAAAAACTGATAAAGTTTATAGTTTTTTGCAAATATTCACTCACTTTTAATTTGTTGCCTGCAACATGTTCCAAAAAAGCTGGGACAGGGGCAACAAGACTGGAAAAGTTGAGGAATGCTAAAAAAAACACCTGTTTGGAACATTCCACAGGTGAACAAGTTAATTAATTGGAAACAGGTGAGTGTCATGATTGGGTATAAAAAAAAGCATCCCCGAAAGTGGCATGGCCCAAAACCAACATTAAATGCCCATGACCTTTGATCCCTCAGGCGGCACTGAATTAAAAACCATCATCAATGTGTAAAGGATATTACCACATGGGCTCAGGAATACTACAGTTAACATAGTTCGTCGCTACGTCTACAAGTGCAAGTTAAAACTCTACTATGCAAAGCAAAAGCCATATATCAACAACACCCAGAAACGCCTTCTTAGGGCCCAAGCTCATCCGAGATGCAAAGTGGAAAAGTGTGCTGTGGTCTGACAAGTCCACATTTCAATATGTTTTTGGAAATTATGGACGCCGTGTCCTCCGGGCCAAAGAGGAAAAGGACCATCGGATTATTATCAGTGCAACGTTCAAAAGCCAGCATCTGTGATGGTATGGGCGTGTGTTGTGCACACCTGTGGCACTAATAATGCTGAAGGGTACATACATGTTTTGGAGCAACATATGCTGCCATCCAAGCAACGTCTTCTTCAGGGACGTCCCTGCTTATTTCAGCAAGACAATGCCAAGCCACATTCTGCACGTACTACAACAGTGTGGCTTCGTAGTAAAAGAGTGCGGGTACTAGACTGGCCTGCCTGCAGTCCAGACCTGTCTCCCATTGGAAATGTGTGGCGAATTATGAAGCGCAAAATACGATAGACCCCGGGCTGTTGAGCAACTAAAGTTGAACATCAAGCAAGAATGGGGAAGAATTCCACCTACAAAGCTTCCACTCAGAGTGTTTTTGGGATTTGCAAATCATTGTATTCTGTTTTTATTTAGGTTTAACACAACTTCCCAACTTCATTGGAATTAGGGTTGTATGTCGTAACCATCAGGTGTTCTGTATGTGTTCTTTTATTGGGCACCTGTCAACACTCAGCCTTCCCCTTGTATAGGCACACACTTGGAGAACGAGACATAGGCTAACTCTCAGTGCTGGGTGATGGTACCCTGTCATTTAGCAATACACCACTCTACTCCCTCTCTCCTCTAAACTTTAATCATTTATTCATTTCCCTTGTGGTCTGAGGGAAGGCAACGTGGTTTGAATTTAAACTGCCTACATCAGAGAAACCCGTGCCTCTCATAAGAAAGAATGGGAAATGTGGGGCTTTCATCACATTAATATAGGGGCATAGGGATGCTACGTGTAGCTTCTCTACAGAACAATCTAAATGAATGCTTAATCAGATGTAAACTTGCTGATGTGCTTTCTGTGCTAAAGGTCAAAGCATATGTACAGTAGTGCTTATCTAATATAGTATACCATTTACATATTGATAGTACAGTAATGACCATTGCTGTAAATTGTCCAGTGATAGTTATTTTGATACATAGAAAAACCTTTTGAATATTACATACAATTTACAAAATAATACAATAAATACAAATTATCACACTTTTTTCTGGTGTGTCTTGCATTTTCCAACAGGACACAGAAAGTTGTGAAAAATGCAGGCAAAACATATTGCAGATATCGCAGTAGGATTTCTAATGCTCAGTGCATATCTGTATGCATATAGAACTGTTTGGGGTCAGACATTGGGTTAAATATTTGATCATTTTGCCGTCTGCTAAAAACAAATAAAATAAAAGATATTCTTTTGGGAAAGATGATTGAAAGACCATTCAACCACATTTTCTCTAGGCGACTCATGCATTCTCACGTATATTCTTAACCTGAAAGGCAACGAAGCAATCACATTCTTGGCTCCTAATCATCATATTTGTTTATGTTTTATTCATGTCATACTTGAGAATCTTGATCAAACGCATCCCTATGTGCATTTCTGCTGAGATACTTCAGGGTAGTATTGTCTGACACAAAAAATCCATACATCCAGGCTCATATTAAAGTGATATGTTGGTATGGACATGGCAGAAAGGTTGGCTTGGCAGAATTGCTACATACATTAGTTCTGTGTCACCTATGGAGACACAATATGCCACAATGAGCTACCAAGACTCTTGCTGTTTGACATGGCATATTGCTGATGCTGATTCCAGTTTTAATTTCAACCCTATTTGCTGTTTTCTATGGAAACTGAGAGCAAACCGCTCATAGGGACTAGGAGCATTTGGATTCAGAGTGTAGCTGCTTTTTTTTAAAATAGGGCATGCATCAATATTACGAAGGTATGCCTCATGCTCTGGACGGAACAGCCAGCTGGCCCAGAGGCTACCATAAACCCTATAAAGAATCAATAAAGACCACACAGATCAATAATCTAGCAATTAAATGATGTTCCCCCACATACACATATCATATAATAAATTGGTCCATTTGTATCTTTGTGACCTAGCCTCTACCCATAATGCAGTAGGGCCAAAGTATAATGTCAAAAGCAGAAGCTAATATTAAGTTAGCTTAAAGGCTGAATCATGATTGTCATTCATGTCATTTGAATATTTGATGTCAGAGTGTTGAGGTACAAAAGTGTTGAAGCTTGTGCCTGGATGCTAATTTGTTGAATGTCCTCAGACCAGTTCTCTCCTTGCTCAAAAACCATGGCATGAGTAGCCTTGAGAATTATCATTGTTTGCCAAAAGGGGGTACTATTACCCCTAGTGATACTTGGAAGTACTACAGGGGGACATGATGATTTTATTAGAATAATAGCCCACATATTTTCTACTACTTCAAGGGTCCTTGAAAAGAATGGGGTACTGTAGCCAAAATTCTGAGAACCACTGTCCTAGACAACATTCTGAAGTTGCTCAGATATGTTATATCAAAGGTATATCGTCAGTCTTCCACTGCCAGTCTGTCTTCCTATTGTGTGTGCTAAATAATTAAGAATTGGGAAATCATAGGGGTAATTAAAGCTACATAGCATAACTTTAGCATTAAACTAATTACATTTTAATTGCTATAGTATTGTAATGGGCTCCTCCAGTCCCAGAAGCAAATTATTGCACTGGCAATATACTAGTACACAATCGCTGCTCTATGATCATTCACAAAGCTACACTTTTCTGGCTTTACAGACCAGACAATTATATCTAAAGGTCTACGTATGGTCAGAAGAATAGAAAAACTTCCACAAAAACTAAAAATACAAATGCAGTGCAGTGCAGTTTTGGCTGTAGTAGGCTATGCCAAGTTACTATGCAGCTTTAAGATGTACTGGATGCAAGGCTGCAGACCAGAAAATATTAAAGTAGGTGCACACATTGCAAACAATCCTGGTTAATATTGGTGTTAACTGGAATTACTGTCATGCATCTTCCTTATCTACTAAAATCCTACACTGAAAACCGTGTGGTACCCTAAAGATTTTGCACATATTCAGAAGGCAATGTACTTCCTGTATTTCCACCTTCAATATTGGACAAATACTTTTCACTATGGTATAAAAAAATATCTTTACATAGATGGAACCTTTCTTAAATACAGGAAGGCAACTGTTTGTTAAATGTTTTACTTTTCTATCAACATACCACAAACTATATTTTTACTATACGATTTCCTGATAGTTATCAATCTTTCCCTTCTGTATGCTAACTCCAAAGCTATCCTGGGAAGAATTGTTTTCCCAAAGAACATCAGAGTCAAAATATGTAATGTTATTCTGTCATAAAATAAAACCCTCCTAGTTTTTTCGCTCTTAAAATAGTATAGACATTGCTGGCATTTAGGCTTCTCGCAATGATTTTTTGGGAAATGAATGATATACTATGAATCAATAATGTGTTGAAAATGTTAATGTATAGCAATGTTAGCTGTGATAACATGCTATTGATATTATCCTAACAGAATGTTGTTTGTTTACTATACAACTGGTGTACAGTATAACCTGGTCAACTTCTGACACTGTCTCTTTGGATAAAATGCTGTAAATGTCAATGTAAATTCATTGATTTATCAGCTACTACAATTATGTGATTATTGGTGGCGGGAAAACGAAACTCAAGGTCTTGAATTGATATCTTCCCAAGTGTAGAGTACAGTTGTGACAGATGTAAATACTGTTTTTACTAAATATTATGTCATATTACAGTATTCTTGGATTTTTCTTTTTGTTTAGCACTTTAATGTCTGTACCACTGTTATCAATGTTCGATTTACACTCAGGGCACTTCCAAACTTCGAATGAAATTAGAGATGCCATAGCCAGAACTAATGGGGCCAGGCCATCTCTAATTTAATTTGAATTCAAGGTGTGGCGGGGCCATCAAAACTGTCAAGAGCACAAAGCATGTGACAGAGCTACACAGGTCCAGGTTTGTAGACTGGTCCACACCAACTTTTTACCAACGTTAAATGACAGTAGCACTAATTTACGTACGTGACTGAGCCGTTTAACAAAAAACCCACAACCACTTTATCCTACCTTGAAAAGGTACCCATCGGTGACCGACTACCAGTTCCTAGCAAAACATGTGTTTTTGATGTTGTATATTTATTGAACAATATTGATTTGATCAACAGTGAGAAATAGTGATGGAGACTAGGAGTCTAGCAGCAATTAATGCTACCTGTGTTAATGTTATGATGTGTCAGTGTTCATGGCAATGTACTGTATAGGCTATGCTGTACAGTAGTTGATGCTTGTGTAACCGCGGTCGCTCCGACCGGGACGCGAACCCGGGTCTCGCGCTTAGAGAGCAGACGCTCCTACAAGACACGCTAAAACCCAATGGGCCCTAGCATGCATCGCCAGAGCGTCCTATCAGGTGTCGGAGAGTGAGGTTTAACACCGCACAGCTACCAGCTGGCCACCGTTACACTTGCATAACTGTTGTGAGGTTATGTCCCCCCGCCATTGGAGCTGCAGCGTAATTTGAATACTGATTGTTATCCCTGAGTTCTGTTCCAAAAAAATTGTAAATATATTACAAATATATATATAATAAATTAAATATTTGAACTATTCATTTTCACCAATCTTTGCTGCCATTAGACCATATGGACAGAAAACACACTGATATAGAATATCCCTCATGAATGTAAAGGCTGAAGGCAGGAAACTCTTATAGAGCTAGCCAATATGGAATTTTTGAGATAGTTGACATAAGCATAACATGACATAGCATGACATAAGAGTTATTTGGTCTAACCGAGCATTGAGGTTCAGGCTGGACATGAATGGGTTCACAGCATCTCAGCTGTTGCCAGCTGATCCCTGACATGTACCAGTAATAAACACATTGATTTGACCTATATTTTTAAAGATACTGCTCTCACCCCTGCCATCTACTCTATTGTACCGTACCGTTTGCCTCAATGGGAATTGTTATCCTGCCAGTTGTTTTCATCATGTCCATCCATGAAGCATGTATTTATCTATTAGCTATATATTTAGCTACACACATTGGTTGTGACGACACAATGCCATAGCTTTCTGGGCTTGTACAGGCACAGAATCGCACACTAAGACATTTTAATAATACCATCAATTCCTAAAAAGGAGAGAGAAAAATGATGTGCTAATAAAATTATTCATCCTAAAAAATAATTGTCATGATCAAGCATGACACGGTCAGAGGAACAACGCAAACAAGATAAAATGCTTCAAAATCTACTGAAGAGAATAATTCATAAGCCGAGAAAGAAGTCCAATAAGTATAAACCAAAACATCAAATTCTGTTACACATTCAGTTATTTGTATTTGTATTTATTTAATGCACAATGTTTAATTTGAGGTGTAACGGAGTGTGATGTATTTACTAGTACTTATTTCAAATAAAAGATTATGCAATCTAAATTTTTAAGTATTAAGTGTTTTGGAAATCATGAACGAATGCATTAAAAAAGTAACATCTCATTATAAAGACTTCTGTATTTTCCAGCAGTGACGGTGCAGAAGTTACTAGATGGTTTCAAAGGATGTCTTACAGTAGAACAGCATGGCTGCAACAGTGAAAATGTCTTCTCAACTGTCACGATCCACCGTCACCCATGTCTGTCTTGTTCCAGTCCATGTTACTGCCCTCTTGTCGTGCGTTTGGGTCCTTTCTGCCTGCTTGTCAACTACCTGATCAAATTAACTTTTCATGAGGCACTGTTATTGATGATCCCTGCATGCCACAATGTTATATATTAGGTCCTTCCAAATAGAAAGCATAGCCATGTAGTCTGTGTGTGTAGTACGAGGACAGATGTACACAACCATGTGTCCAATTTAAACACACATGCTGACCTAGCGGCCGGGACTTTGCAGAGGCCTCCCCGCAAAGTCGGAGCTCCATCTATATCTTATACCACTGACAATAGACTGATTGCTGTCTATCTTTAACTATCGCCTATATTCATCAATGTGAGAGAGAAATAAAAAAGTTCAAAAATGACAAAAGCACATTTGCGTCAGCACAACAGCAGCCTATTTGTCATTGTTCATAACCAAAGACTGATAGTTCAGCACAAAGGATCGCACCGCCACTTT
>JAODUG010015624.1:0-23336 GCA_027564795.1 Aphredoderus sayanus | reverse complement strand
GACAGTGTTACCCCCCCCAGTGTTCAGTGATGACAGTGTTAACATCCCCCCCACTGTTCAGTCACCCACTGATGTTCCTCCTGCAGCCCTTTGATGAGGCAGGGCGCCGTGTAGCCACTCCCTCTGCCATGGCGGGCACCATCGGCCTGCGGCTCTTCTCTACCCTGGACGACGGCACTGGTTACACTACAGTAGAACACGTTCTGGATGCCTGGATGAAGGAGGGCGTTGAAAATAGCACTGAGATCCTGCAGGTACATTTGTAATAAAATAGTATAAATGTTTCACTACTTTACAATAAATAAACAGTGCAGATGAAATTGGGATACAACTGAACATCAGAATTCCTAATTGCGGTTGTTTTGTTTTGCTCTGCAGGCTCTGGATTTCTGCGTGGATGGAAAACTGAACCTCGGTGAGCTCACCATGGCCCTTGAGAACGAGCTGCTAGTTACTAAGAATGGGATTCACCAAGCGGCCCTGGCCAGCTTTAAAGCTGAGATTAGACATCTCCTGTGAGTACCATGCAGGGGCAATCTGCTGTGTCAGTGCCTTCAGACTGACAGACTACTGAAATTACATTCTACAGTTCTACTGTACTACATTTGTGCTGCTCACCATGACTTTTAAACTGTACTTGGCTATACAATAGGCGCTTTCGGAACAACAGTTCTAGGGACTCAGTTCTAGGTACTACCCGCATATGAGCTCCCCTGAGAACTACACATCTTATGTGGCTTTTTGTCTGCTTGCATTCGCACTGCCAACAGGAACGCTGTAGCGACGGAACCCAGCCGACGGTCTGGTATAGCAATAATGCAGCAACAATTGTTCTGGCCATTAGCTATTTTGTTGATTAATGATATTGATATGGTAGTAGTCATGATGACAAGATGCTGTAATCAATCTATGAGAATATTGTTTGCTTACAGTCGCTGGTGTATGACCTGTCCAACTACCGTATTGACAAATGTACTTTAGGTTAAGGTGTCTGCCAAATGCTGTAAATGTAGAAAAAATAAGATCGGAGCTGTGTTTGTTTGTTTGTGTGGACACACAAAAAGGGGGTACTTCCAACAGTTCTAACAACTACGAAAAGTTCCTCTGGTCCTAAAGCCTAACAGTACTACTTGGACTTTATTCACTTGACAGAACAAATCTTATTTTAGTGATGTTTTGTTTTTCAGAGAGTGTGTAGACCAAGAGCTCAGGGAGAAAGAGAAGATTCGTTGTGACCTTGAGAAAGCCGAGAAGATGAAATGTCAGCTTGCAACTGAGGTGGATGAGCGTCACTCTGCCATTGAGCGCATGAATAGCCTCAATCTCAGGTAAGGCCTCCATTAGCTGCCTTGGTTGTTCCTTCTGGGCACACTAACTGTATAGTCAGGCTTGTTGATATTCAGTTATGCTGGCACCTTCCAGCCGCCACCATGTAAACAAATGCATTATTATTCTTTATTTACACGTCTATTCTCAATAAAAGTGCACAGAATGATGTTTGGATGGGTATGACATTATCCCTCGTCTGTAGTACATGGTGATGGACCAGAAACCTATTTTAGACACTACAACAAAGTGTACATCATATTTGGACATTGGCGTGTATCGTCTTGAGTATGCAGGGTTGTATGGCAATTCTACTTCAGCTGACCTTTACTAATGTAAACAAAAAATGCAAAGCTTCCTCTCAATGTTGTGTCTCATGAACATGCGCCACGCGTCGCCCCCCTTGTGCAGGAAGCTGGAGCAGGAGCACAAGGAGAAGCTGTCTGCGGCCAGGCTGGAGCTGATCCAGGAGCTGGATCAGATGCAGCAGCAGGCCGGACGGCAGCGGGAGGAGCTGGAAGCCGCGATGAAGAAGATCCGGGAGGACGAGGCCTTCCTCAGAGACCACCTCTCCATCTCTGTGAAGGCACGGACCAGAGACCATGTTAAACTCATTATTGGTCACCATAATGCTTGACTGGCTTGTCGCAAAGCTACGCTGCTCATTATGGGGTGTAGAATAGTCTAGTGATCTGGGTGTTTGACTCCCAGCCGGAAGGTTGTGGGTTTGAGCCTTGGGCAAGATGTCTAACCCCAATTGCTCCCAGTGGTTAGGTGCTCCTTGCACCGCCATCGGTGTACGAATGAGTGAATGTGAGACAATCTTGTAAAGCGCTTTGAGTGCCTAGAAAAGTGCTATATAAATACAATGAATTATTATTATTATTATTATTATTATTTATGTCAGAAAGCAGCATTATAAAATCATGTTTTTGTATGAAAGTGCCTGCCCCTTCTGAGTGTTCTCATTCGTCAGCACAATGGGTCTTTTCCCCACAGCCTTGTTAAAACATAAACAGTGAGCTAGGTTTGACAGTTCACGGGTTATTGAGACAGTGTGTACTATGTAGCTGTATGTTTCTGATTTCCTTTCCTGTTTTCGTGTAGGAAAATAGACGTCTTGAAATGGAGCTGCTGGACAGCACTGATAAACTGATGGAGGCACAAAGCCAAATATCCAAACTCCAGACGAGTTTGGATAGTGTTCTCAAGGAAAAGGTACAAAAGCAAACAGTCCACTGTGCATAAGGTGCTGTCATATCTTGCAGTTACTGACCTTTTTAGTTGTATGTTCTGTTCTTCAGTTTGGTGACTTGGACCCTGGCAGTGCAGAGTTCCTCCTCCAAGAAGAACGACTCAAACATCTTCGTGACAGTTATGAGGACCAGTGCAGGGTAATGCAAATGCAATAGGTTGATGTCTTTTCATTTTCGTAGGCTGGGCCTCTATAAATGGTCATATATAAAAATACATTTAAATGCGTGTTGTTCTTTTGACAGGAGTTACAAGATCGTATTGACGAGTTACAGTCAGAATTACAGGCGTTCCACAGTCTGGGCAGAGCTCCTCAGCCATGCAGCAAGCCCCTATCGGAAGAGTTTGAGACCAAAAGCCCTGGCAATGAGTCTGACCCAGGTAGGCCTTATTGAGCATTACCCACGCAGTATAAGAGAAATGCAAAACAAAACGAGAACTCAGTGTAATATAATAATCTTTACTGTTATGCTAATCTCATGCTTGCAATGTCTTCTTTAAAACAACTTGGTACGTAGTTCACACAAATATAGTCATAAACAATATAGACAATATTCCCTCACCTCCATACTACAGCAGTTTAAATATTTACCTTTAATCAGGTTTAGGCTCGGAGGACGGCCAGCCATTCAACATGAGCCTGGAGGCAGAGATGATGTTGGAACAACTAAAGGAGCAGCACCTCCGAGAGACAGAGGGTTTAAGGGCTCAGCTGGAAAGAAAGGTCAGTCTAGAGTTTATTAGCTTAGGGTATTATGCATATAACACATACAGTATGTATACAACACTGTAGTATGCTAAATGCATATTTCAGTGTTGTTACAGTGTTACATTATGTGGCGATAACACTGCTTGATTTCCAACGCACCCATACCTCCCCATACCTGTATGAAAAAGACTGTTCAGGGCTGGAGCCTGTGCTGATTGGATGTTAAGTGAGCCACCTCATTTTCCCTCAGATCAGTGAATTTGACCACAAGGTTGAGGAGCAGCGGTCCGCCTACGAGGAGCAGAGGACCGCCATCTCTCTCCAGTACGAGGAGGAGGTCCGGGCGCTCAGAGAGGAGATGGTGGGCATCCAGCAGCAGGCGCACAGCCTCCAGGCCCAGCTGCAGCAGGCCGAGCTGGAGCGGGCGGGCCTGGAGCAGAGGCAGGCGGCGGAGCGGGCGGAGCTGGAGCACCAGCGGGAGGACGAGGTGGAGACCCTCCGGCGGCGGCTGCTGGAGGCCCACGCCCATACCTCCGACCTGGAGGGCCAGCTCCAGGCCCTGGAGGGCCAGCATGCCGAGGCCCAGCTTCAGCACCTTTACCTGGATACGGAGATGGAAGAGCTGAAGAGGCGGCACGAGGTGGCGCTGAAGAACCTGGAGGAACGACACCAGGCGCTCCTGGAGGCCAGGCTGGAGGAGGAGAGGAGGCGATGCCAGGAGGACAAGGACGAGCTGGTGGCCAGGCTGGCGGAGGACTGGGAGAAGGAGAAGGCGCGACTGCAGCGCGCCCACGAGGCCGAGCGCAGGGCGGGGCTGGAGGAGGCCAGGCTCGGGTCGGAGGAGGAGCGGGCCGCGTCGGTGAGGAGACTGACGGAGGGGTGGGAGGAGCAGCGGGCTCGGCTGGAGCAGCGGGGTGACGAGGCTCTCCGGGCCGCGCTGGAGGAGAAGGAGAGCGAGCTGAGGGCGCGGGGGGAGGCGGAACGCGCGCGGCTCCGGCGGACGCAGGAGGACGAGCTCCGTGCCAGGCAGGAGCAGTACGAGCAGCGGGAGGAGCGGCTGAAGGAGGAGTGGGACCGGGAGAGGCGGCAGCTGGAGGGCGACTACAGGGGCATGATGGCCGACCGGCTGAACCAGGACGGGGAAAGGCTTGGCGCTGCCAGAAAGGAGGCGGAGTGGTTGATGGAGGAGGAACGGGCTCGCCTGGAGGAGAGGCACATGGAGGCCTTGCAGGAGCTCACCAGCAAGCATGGCGAAGAGAGGGCGAAGCTTGGCAGCGTGCTGGACAAACTGCAAGAGGACATCACCAAGGAGAGGTGAGACACTAACCTGTTACTGTTGACTTGTATTACAATTCTACCTCTATTGTCTCGATAACGTTGTTTACCTGTAAATCAACCAAAGGGGAATGTCTTTGTTTGGATAGTCGATTGTTACTGTTCTAACCGTCACTGATTAACCGTGTACAGGAGAGATCTCGAGAGCCACTTCACCCACAGAATCACGGAGGTGGAGGAGCGCTTTTCAGGTGACCAGGAATATGTAGAGGTGCGTTTTCAGGCCAACCTTCTGAAGCTTGAACAGCACTACCAGAAGGAGCTACGGGCTCTCCCGGAAACCCATGGCCAGCAGAAACTCAAATGGGAGGCGGAGGTGGAGAAGGTCCTGGAGGAGGCCGAGGAACAAGGAAGACTGGCGCGGGAAGCAGTGGAAGAAGAACGAGACGGGATTAACCAGGAAGGTGCCCAAGACCGATATGAGCTTGAAAAGAGCCACAGGCTAGAAATTGAAGAACTGTTGACAAAGAATCAGCAATTACAAAAGGAGCTGGATGACATTGTTTGTGTAGCGCAGACCAAAGAGAGAGAGCTCAGCAGACAGCTGAATGGCCTCCACAAAAGGCTTCAGGAAAACCTGGAGACCAAAGATGAGCTTCTGGCCCAGGCGGAGAGGCGATCACTTGACATTGAGCTTTTACTAAATCAAGCTGTGGAAGATTTTAAACAGGAGAGGGCAGAGCTCCAGGGCAGCCTGTCACAGCTAAAGGCAAAACACAAAGAGGCACTTTCTCTGTCTGAGAAGCTGACTGAGGAGCGAATCCAACTGATAAATGAATGCGATGACTTAAAGATGAGGGCCGATGAGCTGGAGATGATCGTTAATCAGGCAGCAGAGGACTTTTACCATGAGAGGCAGGAGCTGCAGGATAATATAGCCATTCTTGAGGACAAGTTAAAGTATAATCTGTCCTGCTGTGAGTCACAAGAGAACGAGATAGTAGAGCTTATAGCTGAGAGACACCAGCTCAATATCAGAATTAAAGAAATGGAGAAATTGTACATGGTAAATTCTCTAACCAAGGAACACCGTAATACTTCAGAATGCATTTCAATATGTAGTGATGAGCAGGAAACCCCTTTGAAAACTATTGACAATAGTGAAGAAGCTGTAGTGATCTCTTCTCACTGTGAAGTTCTTGTTGAATCTGCATCTCCTGTGATCCATGGACTAAATGGTAATATGGAGACGTCCACTGAAGTTGATGTGTCAGTATGCCAAGGTAATGATGGTATATTAGTGAATACCAGTGATTGTATTGATGAGCAGTGTGATGATGTAAAACCAGCAGCACAGGAAGTCAATGATGACGGCAAACAACTCGGCAGCATTGATCAAAATGAGGATAATGTGTGCCTTCAAAACATTAGCGGTTGTTTTGAAGGTGAGAAGGCAGACGCTGCCACTGACAAATCCCCTTCTCTGGAAATGTCTAATGAAACTGTAGGTTCCCATGGGAATCAAAATCATGATGTCCAGAATGAGAAGGATGTTTTTGTAGAGGAAAATAATGACGTCTCAGAAGAGAGGGAGTTTAAGGATAATGATGTTGACATATCGCCAGAGGTCTTAGAACCTCAGGATTGTAGAGACCCTGAGAATAATGTAACCATTGAATCGTGTAAACAGGACCATAAACCTCAAAATGACCCAGCTAAGGAAAGTGAAAGCCTTGTTCTTGAACGGGTGCAATTTCCTGATATTGTGGTGCGTTCTTCAGCCCTGGAGGAAGAAGGTGACCTAGTTGAAACAGTCCCATTGGAAGCTGAGGTTAATGGTTTACCATGCGATTGTCACTATCATGGAGAAGAAGTTAATATCCATGAATCAACTGCTAACAAGCTAAATTGCTTTTCCCATGAATCTTTGAAGCCTTGTGATACAAATGGTTGTGAGAACAAAGATTGCCTTCTCATTAGAGTACAGGCGCTCTATAACAATGCAATAGAGGAAAATGTTCTTCTATACCAGAAGATTGCATTGCTTCAACAGAAGACAGATACTCTTGAGAATATTCTAGCTCATAGTAATGAAAAGATGCACACTACCAGTCAAGCATTAGAGCAAAACTACAAACTTAAAGTTAAAATGCTTTTGTTTGTACAGAGAGCCAAGGAGCTGGAGGTAAAGGTCTCGGGAATGACTGAATTTCAGATCAAATATGAGAATAGCCTCTGTGAAAATGCCAAAATCAAGGCGCAAAACTGCGAACTGCGAAAGAGAGTTTTAGACCTTGAAAGTAAGGTGCACACTTTCCATACTTTCCATGATTTCCATGGTGAGCACATTGCACTGGTGGATGAAGCTGAGCTGGCCATAAATGAAGGTGCTGAATCCTCTGTGATTCCTCCTACGGCGGAATCCGAGATTCAGGCTGCGGCCGACCTCAAGGACTGCTGCATTGAGTACGAGCAGCACAACGCCAAGCTTCGCAGAGCCATCGCTGAGCTCCAGGAAAGGTCACTCACGGTAACCGAAAGGATGCAGGCCCATAGGTAACTTGGAGGAATAGTACTAGCAACCCACCTCTGCCCCAGCCGCAATGTCTTGTGTAGTTCCAGCCTCCCGTGTTCTGCATAGCGTGTGTCCTCGCACCAATTAGGGCAGCGCTTCCTGTGATAGACTACATGACTTTAAAAGCCTCTTGTGATGCAACAAATCTTGTACGCTTCTTTCCACTGAGCTGCTTCAATCCCCTTAAGTCACCCCTACACCAGGGTTGGCCCAGGTGTGTTGTCTTTAGCTCATTTATTGCACTTCTAGTTGTTGTTGTTGTTGTATGTATTATTGCAACCCTATATTGACCTGGGAAGCAGAAATACTCAGATGTTATGTTAATCTTACATTTACATATGCGTTTTCTATTCTGTATAGATCTGAGGCCAGCCGTCTCGCAGAAGAGAATGTTGTTCTCAGGCATAAGATTGCAGCATTGAATGAAGAGGACCTGAAAGAGGCCCAGAATGATTTGTTGTAAGACTACATTTATTGATTATTGTAACATTATAATTTCCATAGTTGTCTAGTCAGAAATTAACAGTGTTCTTCCATAATGCTAGACAAAAGCTGGAGAAGTTTAAAAAAGAGAAGACTGCAGCTCAAAAGATGGCTGAGCATTTAAAGAAACAGGTACGTTATAAAAGATTTTCCTGCACACGTTAACAACGATAACAACATTATCTTATCTGTCATCTGTGTGTGATTTATTTATTTATTTATTTTTATTTATTTTTTATATATATGGTCATTTTTCTTCCATAGATTTTAGAGCTGCATATCCGGAGCCAGCAGCTGGAGGATGAGAATGAGGTCCTGTCTGAAAAGAATTCCCAGAATGTTACTGACATGGAGGAGATAAGCCAGCAGCTGGCCCTGCTGATAAAGGAGAAGGAGAGGAAAGAGACAATGCCCGCTGAAGAGAGGGCACAGGTAAAGCAAACTGCTGTGTGTGTGTGGGGGGGGGGGGTTGTCCTGGTGCTGTGGAGCCTATGTTAGCAGCTAGCTAACATAGGCTGTTCTGCGTTAGATGGCAGCTTGTGTGTCTGCCCTGGAGGCTGAGCTGACCACAGCTTTGGAGGACACTGCTAAGTTGGAGGAGAGGAACAGCCAGCTCACACAGCAACTCGCTGGGCTCAGAGAGAAGGTGAGCATCTTGTTATCCTCCCTGACAGCACCAACCATACAACTTTTTTTTCTTTTTTTTTATTGCGCTGCTTTTATGTCACCCCAAAAACCTCAAAGGTTTAGAGCACAAGTGTGGGTGGCTGTCGGGGGCGGGCTTATAAAACGGTATGAGTTGTGGAGAGCTTTAAAGGGAGGGGGTTAAAGAGGAGTGGTGCTCAAACATTCGGTCAGGTGCCAGAAGAGCATGCACTCAAGCCTGAATTACATCTGGTGTAACTGGCCTAGGAGTGTATGTGAATCCATGTGACGCTATAATCCCATTTGCTTGCTTGTTAAATCTATCTCCATTTTGTTGATGCACCGGCAGAGATGGATGGACGGGACACATTAAAGACGAAAGATATTCATGTCTTTCATATTCTGACAATGTTTACATCTCCGCCTATAAACTGTGGGCGTCTGGTGCTAGCAATAGGGTTCATACATCTATTGTCCTTCACCTGTTTAGGTTGCGAGAGTGGATACAGTGGAAAACCAGCTTGGTGACTTGTTGCACGAGTGCAAAACTGCAGATAAGGAAACTCAGGGCTTGCGTCACCAGCTAGCCAAAGCTCAGGAAAAGGTAAGCGCTTTTACAGCAGACTTGGTGACAGTATTTATCTTAAACACAAACAAGCTCATCTTGGAAAGACTCTAGACAAAGTAGGTGCAGGAGAGGATTCGGTGCTTAAGAGCTGCGTTTACAGTCCTTCTCTTTCTGACCCATATGTTCCGTTAACCTCAACCAGCAGTCACATTTCCTGTTCATGTCCGTTCAATTCCATCCATTTTATTAAAATAACCAAATACATACAAACATTTGAGGAATACCAGCTCCCCTTATTGTGATCATTTGAACTTTAGATCCTGATGCTGGATGAAACCATTCAGGCTGTGAACCTCCAAAGCTCCCGTGTCAAGTCAGACCTGCGGATGTCTCGGCAGGAGAAGGATGCCCTCCGACACGAGGTCATGTCACTGCACAAACGTCTGCAGAATGCCAGGGACAAAGTACGCACATAAGCCCTCCAATTGACAATGACAAACTAAGTATTTTACAAGTCTTTCGTAGGAAAGGATTTAATTTCTTACCTCTTATATTGTACTAAAGTTTAAAGCATTGACTAACACTTTCAACTGCTTAAAATTTTTAATTTCTTTCATAAGAGGGAGTCAGTTGTTCTTTCTTCTTCCCTGGTGTTTCAGAACCAGGTCCTAGAGATGACCTTGAAGTCTGCTGGCTTCCAGAACCAGCACAAAAAGCTCTACAGGGAGATGTCTCACCTCCTGGACCAGGAACAGCATCTGCTCAGGCAAGAGAATGAACGGCTTTACATGGAGGTCTGCAACACCAAAGGAGACCTTGTGAACTCTAGAGAAAAGGTGAGCTCCAGCATGACAAATATTCACTGTAATACACGTACGGAAGTATTACATGGAAGTACAACAAATTATTAT
This sequence comes from Aphredoderus sayanus, assembly GCA_027564795.1. NCBI lineage: Eukaryota > Metazoa > Chordata > Actinopteri > Percopsiformes > Aphredoderidae > Aphredoderus > Aphredoderus sayanus. The sequence continues at coordinate 13,590 of JAODUG010015624.1, read as the reverse complement.
AGATACTGTCGGTATCTATAATAAAGGTATTAATAGCACTATTACTGGGTAGAGTCTACAGTAATAGTGCTATACCAATATCACAAATGTTATATGGCCCAGTACATTGATGTGCAATACAAAATTATGTTGATAGCATTGTATTACTTAAAATACAGTTATGTATGTCAAATCCACAACATGGACAACGTGTATGAAAATAATCTAATAACACGTTATTTTGACAGGTGGTCCAATATACTGTATATTTTAGGCCTAAGTCAGAAATGCTTATTTCTGTGTTTGAAGGTGCGTCAGCTTGAGGCCGCTGTCCAGACCCTGAAGCAACAGAGTCAGTCTTCTGTGATCAGGGCCCTGGAGGAGGAAAACACCTCTCTGAAACAAGAGCTGGAGTCAAAGAATGAGCTAACGCAGGTAAAAGAGACCCATCGTTCTCATACACTTTACTGGCCTGTGCTTTTCTATGTTGGTACAGGATGTTAGAGCTGTCTCATTACATGATGGTTGTGTCTTGGGTTTTAGAGCTGTGAGACTCTTAAGGGCCATGCAGACCTGGAGTGTCTTCAGCAGGAAAACGAGGCCCTGAAGGCTCAAATGGCCCGAATGTCCACACAAGTAATGGAGGTAGGTACTACTGCCTACATTACTATAGATGAGATGATTAATTATTTGACAGAAAATGAATGTGCCTGGCTTAATAATTTATTATAAAATGACTGTTTATCTACAATATGTATTTGTCAGTTGCTGTTAAAATTAATTGACGTTAAGTGGAACAGTCCTAGTCTCTCTTTGACATGACGTATTCACTGCACCATTTTTTATGTTTATCTATTTTCCAGGCATTCCATGTCCAGTTTGCTGACCTGATGCCACCGTCTCCTCACAGAATGCCCAGAGCCCGTGTTGACGACCCAGACAACCTACAGTTACAGCTACAGGTACAGTGGTGCACATCTTAGCTTATATACATCTTAGCCGGCATATATATCAACCATTTACTCTGACAAACATAACACAACATCAGCTTCCTATATTTTTAATATATTAAATAGAATGGAAATCAGTATTTGTCTGTGTCTGCTATGTGGTTAATACCCTCATATCTTGTGTTAGTGTTAAATACATTAATGAATGCATACACAAAGATTGGCTGGTTGTTGTGTTCTGAAATAACTTGCAGGGTATACACTTTTTTTTGTTTTGTAGCAATTTTAGAGAAGCCATTATAATTTTATATTTTCTCTAGTATAGGAAATCTATCAAAATATATTTGAGCGGGAAAAACTCAAAGTTCAGGTGCTATAAGTTATTTCCAGACACATTGTATTTTGTAATTTGATGTGTAATGGTTTATTTCTTACAAACAGAATAGAGTAAAAGCTGAATTAATTAAATGAATTTACTGCATAATCTACCCCGACTCAGATGGAGAGAGAAATACAGAACTAATAGTTGTTTATTTGAATGAGATGTATTTGTGAACAGGTTTAATTAATGTCCAGTTTATGCATTCTGGCACTTGGTTATATACTGTACCTCTTAAAGACAACACATGCACCAGAAATGAGTTGTCATAGTATTTTTTAACTTCTTTAGGAGTGGCTTTCATGTTATTTATACTGCCTTGGACATGTATCTTTGTTTTGGTGCTTCCTGTCACAAGCTCATCACAACACCAACCTGTCCTCATGTTTCATGTTTTTTTTTTTACTGTCTTGATGTAATGTTTCATGGTTGGTGTGGGCTCACCTTTTGTCATACAGCACAAACCTCACTTGACATTCTAAACCTGTAATTATGCCTCACCTGTGGTCTTCAATACTAGCATACACTATGGTTTCAAAATAAGTGAACTAAGTGAGTAAGTGAACTATCTTACCGAGGCTCCCATTACAATCATAAATCCTCATAATTTAAAGTATGATAGTAAGATACCCAGCAATACCGAGGAGATCTGAATTTAGGCAAAACATTTCCTCCAGCCCTGCAAAATTCATTGGAGCCAATTTGCTGGCTTCAGGGATGGAGCAAAGTCACTGTCCAGCACTCACAATCTAAAGTACAACATGAGGCACAATATCAAACTGAATTGGGAAGTAATTGAATAGAAGTTAACACAAACATTATGGTCATAAGTAAAAAAAAAAAAAATGATGGGGAGTCTTACCTTTTTGAAAGGTCAGATTTAACAAGGCGTGGGGTGGGGGATTAGAGCAAGACATGGTGAAGTGTACCTGATTTTTCTCTCCAGGGGCCAATGCCAGAGCAGAGGGCTACTCACGCAGACAGCTACCGGCGGATTGGAGGACTTTAACACCAGCCTCTAACAGCACTGCTTGCATTAACCTCCAGTACTCCTCCTGTATTTTATGCCCTTCCCAACCAAGCTTACACACTGGGGCAAAACTACGTGTGGGTGTGTGTGTCATTTTGCTGCCCTATAGGCACCTGCAAATGTGATTGAATGTGACCAAGACCTGAGTCCTGCCCATTTCTAAGGTGTGAATGTTAAATTATATTTCACTGCCAGTAGATGGCAGTAACTGAAAAGTCTTCTCTCCCTTTTATTTTTTAAAGGGGTTTTTTATCTCTTTTTTTTTTTTTAGATTATCATCAGAAAATCCAAGTTTGTCAGATGCATTAAGCATTTCAGTATAACTTATATTTATTTATTTTTAAAATGTATATAAATAAACTGATGCTTTTAACATCAATGTTCAAGTCTGGGTATATATATGTTCAGATGTTAATTATTTTGTGAGTGTTAACCTTGGCCTTGCGATCATGAGGAACCATAAAGTTTAGGCCAGATTGGATTACAACCAGTTGATATGCCTGTAACAGTTCCTCTATCAAGGAGGAATTGTTTGGAAACAAGATTGTTCAAAACAATCAAGGTTTTAAAGGAAACTAATTTAACACATGGAAAACACTAAGCAGAGAGAATGTTGATGTTCAGCTCACACCTTGTTGATGTAAACTGAGGTTTTGGTGTTTTAAGATTGTGACGGTTGTTTGACTACACTTAAAAGTTTCGAGTCTATGGAACCTATAATGTTTTGGGAATGTGTTTGTCATTAGTGGCTCTACACTACAAAAGTGACATGTTGTCATACACTGCTCGGTGTTGTATTTATTAATTGTTTTTGACAGTTTGGTCAAGCCCACTCAAATAGAAAGTTACAGGTCAGCACTTATCAATTGATAATTAAGTTAATGTTTTGTCATGTGTAGTGTTATTTATGTTTTAGTCTTCCTTATTTTTTATTTATTTGACTAGTTTTATTTATTCATTTATTTATTTTGTGGTATCTGAATCAAGAACATTTTATAACTATTTTACTTTTCTTTGTAGTGTCTTCTCGAGTAACAATGTTTGGCAGAATAAAATAAAGATCAAATACATAGTTATGTGGTCTGTGTGTTAACTTGAGCATGTTTGACCTCGACATGAACTCAGAGGCAGGTAAATTTCCACCGTTTGAGTGTTCCTAATTTTTATGAGCAGTAAGATATTTGAAACCAACAAATAATTAGCAGTCAGGTAATTTAGTTGATCTTCTCCACCTTTTCCCAACCAGAACGAACGGGAGAGGATGATGGCAAACATGGAAGAGCGCATGAAGGAGATTGAGCTGTCTCTGCGTAATGTCAAGCTGCTGCTTAGAGAGAAGGTGACTCAACTGAAAGACCAGGTCAGTCAGAAAATATGGTATTTTGCTTTCATTTGTTTTAAAAATGAAATTATCATTAGCATACTTAAAGGGTCTACAGTTGTTGTTGTTGTTATTATTGTACTTTTTTAAAGGCATTTTTGAATACCTGCTGTTTTTATCCTAATTTAAATTTAGTTCTTTTAATATACACAACAGTTGCTTTCATCCAGATGTTAGTTTCTTTACTTTTATGATTTATTTTTATATAGGCTGTGAAATGTAACCAGGGCCTCTGTTAACAGGTTGTTATTTAACAGCAATATCTTTCTATTGACTTATTTTGTATTGTCCAGCTGCACAAAAATGGCAAAGCAGATGTTCTGATAAAAGACCTGTACGTGGAGAATGCCCACCTGCTAAAGGCACTGGAGATAACAGAAAAGCGACATAAAGTTGCGGAGAAGAAAAACTATGTCCTGGAAGATAAAATCTCCAGCCTCAACAAGATAGTGCGTGATCTCAACCCTTCCCCTCTACCGCCAGCACCCTACCACTTTACATGCTCATAACCAATGCACTCAAAGGCCAGGTGATGAATTGGAGGATAACAGCACCAAACAAAGTAAAGTATTAATTCTTCCAAACTCCCAGAAGTGACTATCAAACTTTTTCATACATTAGAATGAAACATTGCTGGGGAGTTTTTAACAAGCAAAGAAACATTTAATTGTTTGTTTAGAGATTTGTGCAATTTATTAAGCCATATGTACACTCAAACAAGCTCTTATTTTCTTTGTATGTCCAAAATGGCGTGTGGGTAGAGGCTATTTTTTTTTAATTTAATCTAGTCAGTATTACCTTGTTTTTCATTTGAAGAGTTTAGGTTGCACTAAAGCACTGCAGAACAAGTGATCTACGTTCAATGTTAAAAGCATAAGAGCTTTAAATATTTCACAGAAACACATATACCTATACTGAAGTGCACTTTTTATTTAAATGTTCTCTGTCTAAGGTTAGCCAAAGTCTGTTCAGCCTATATTTCTTCTGTGAAACAATATTGAAGCATAAATGTCATAAGTATAACCTTGTTTACCTTGTATCATCATGTCATAGTCCTCTTACCATTATCGGTATTGTGCAACACTAACCTATGAAAGCCTATGTAAAGCGACATTCACTTTTCAAGGTCTGTCAACAAATGACTTGTATTTTGAAGATATTTTGAAGATAAACTTCCTGACAGAGACTGCCATTTTTTATGGAGACATTTTTAAAATGTAATGACTTTTGCTGGTATGTCAGGTAAGTCAAATGCAGGGTAAATGTATTTTGTATTAGATGGCCTAATAATAAATATTTAGCGTCCAAGTCTTTGGATCAGAACTAATGTGCCTTATGCTAGTCGTCTGGTTATTGTCGACGCGAGAATATGGTGGTAGGCAGGACAGAAATGAATATAATCGACAGTACAGCTGGATATTACAGAACGTTCCGCGTGATTTCTAAATGCACAGTATAAAGCGGGCTCTGGGTTGGGTCCTTAATCAGCAGTCTGTGTCGTTACCGTAGGACGAAAGTAAAGTAGTAGCCCTGAATCCAAGTCAATGCCACTCTATGATGCCACTACAACGGGAGAGAGGGAGGGGCAGAAATCCAGAACTGGGAGGAGACAGGTCGTTAAAGTTAGCAGGCTAACTGGCTGCTAGCTAATTCTACATCTAACATGTACTCTCATCACCCTCAACGGACTGAAAGGGATATTTGCAAACTTCAGGAAGTTTATCATGACATTACAGCACAGCGCTATTGATGTTTCCTATGCTTAAGTTATGCTCTCACGAAAGAAAAGTAAAAACGAAGCGTCGAAACCAGCCGAGGTCCACGGGAAATATGTGAAGAAGGAAACATCACCGCTGCTGAGAAGTAAGCGCAACAAGTAGCCCCCAAGCTAACGCTAGCATGATAACATACATTAGTTATCAGACAGCAAGCTGAATAGAATATATCCACACTATCTGTCATACACATACAGTCACTGCATTCGTAGAAAACAGTTGCTTTGCTGTATCGATACCTTATTTCTGGTTTAATGCTAACGTAGCAAGACTGTAATGCTAACAGTATAATGTACAGTACGGTAAAGTAATTACTTCAGCTCAAGTTGAAATAAGGGACATTGGAATATGTACTGTATTGGTACTGGTACCTACTGTGACTAAAAGCCCTCAAACGTCTGCGGTAAGATACGTTAAGGAGTCAAATTGTTTAATGAATAAAATGTGTACATTTAAGTTCTCGATAAACACGACGGCATGATTTGCGACAAAAAATAAACTTGGATAAGTTGTCTTTTATCTACAGCAACAAATAACTGGCCATCATAACATAATGTTCAGCGGCTTTACCAGGCATGTAATTAGGATCAAGCTGTGCAGCGTTTCTGCTTTGTCTGCAGTGTAACGTGTAAATAATAATTACATTGTGCCGTGCAGATCTCATGCCCTCATTTATCCGCCATGGACCTACTATACCCAGGCGTACCGATGTCGCCCTGCCAGAGATGGGGCAAACGACCTATCCTGTGGCACCCAGCCATGAACAGGTGGTGGCCCGCAACAAGAGTTTCCTCCGCAACCCAGTGCAGAGGCCTCCGCATGAGGTGGCGAGACGGGAAAGCCATCGTATGTCAGCTCCTCCGTACCTGCCCCGCAGCCTTGGAGACCTGCCCCACGAGTACGGAGGCTCCTCGCAGTCCTTCCTCACCGATGTGAGCCCCATGTCTGAGAACGGAGAGAATTCCCAATATTATTACCCCCATGAGCCATATTATGATAATCAGCAGCGCCAGCCCAGACGCGTGCCCGACCGCTTTACTGAGGACTATAGATACTATGACAACAATGAACCCAACTTTCAAAGACAACAACACACACCCCCGGCCCCAAGCAGACGCCCAGTAGGTATGTGGTAAGCTCAATTACAACATAAACCCATTGTGTACAGCTCTGTGATGAGAACATTCCTAAGAGATAATGTAACATGCATCACAGGTGGCTTTTGGACCAAACCGAGGAATAACTAAAAATGGGAGGGGCTGCTAGTTGTCTTTAACTCTAAAATACAGCATTCCATGTTTGTCTGACAAATGTTGTGCTGGTGTAAACATAGGAAAGATGTGTCCATGCAGTTTTCATGAGATGGAATGTTGGAGGAACAATTTTCCAGCCTAAGATGATTAGAAACCTTGTGTTTTGTGGCTGAAATATCAGCCTAGCGTATGGAGTCAAGCCCACCTACCTCCATATTAGGCCTACACAGCCTTGTTTGCACTAAACTTGAACAAGCATTGGGGTTGCTGCATTTTTCACTCCATTTGCCAAATCTGGCTACCCTCAAAATAGTAAACTGATCAAAGGTTTCAATGACATGCATCATGTACTGTATTTATTTGCATGGGGATTAATATAAATATAAAACCAAGTGTTTTGGTGAAAATATACAGTATGCATATGAATAGTACACATCAGTGTCCACTAATGTGAACTGCTGGGTGTACAGAATGATGGCGATAAGGGAGAAATAGATGTAGCCTATGTTTCAAACCAGAATCATGTTTTTGGATCTTCAGTTTCAACCACAAGTGGAATTCCAAACACAAATTCAGTTGCCATATAATTATTAATAGCTAAATTGTTTTACATTTAAGAACTAGTCTTTGTAAGCCTATGTATGGTTGTTTGTTTTGTTTGTGGTTGTAGTATTTCTTTGACATTGGGTGAAGTTCTATGATGAATTGACCTTAATGTGTGTAGTGAGTTTAGACTTGATCTGAAGAAGAGATGGGTGAGGTGGTAGGAGAGAAGTGCATTTCTGTGGAGCCGCTTGCACATTCCAGCCCTTCACTCACCAACTGGCAAAGCGCTCAAATGTTGTGCCTGTCACTCTGGTGCAGAATTTATCAGCTTCCAGCCAAAATATTCTACTTCCCACACACTTTATGTATTTCTTTTGTATTTTTTTTCAACTGAATTTTCATCCAGTCCTTTTTTGTTTCAGTCAGTTCCATAGAGGTCTGCCCCAGCTCAATGTTGGAGGCCACTATTATGAGGACAGCTGTGGTGGGAGAGGTAGCAAAGTCCCTTGGAAGCCTATAGGGGATGTATAGAGCGGGGTGCAAGCCAGTCATTTTTGTAATACTGGCGTACCATCACTACCTGGGTAGTGATGGCATTCTTCACTGACCAGCTGTAATTCAGCTGTCATCAGATGCATAGAACCAGTGAGTGGGTTAATACTGTCTGTCCACAGGTATCCTCTGTAAAATGTTTTGCTGTGTTGACATCTCTCTCCAGACCTTCCTGTCTACAAGTAGCTACACTCCCTTTTCCTGCCATTCAACCAACGACAACCAGTTGCAAGAGCTATCTTATTGTAGACAAGAATAGGTACCCAAACTCTGTCCAGCATTTAATCATCAGTAAGCTGTTGCCATAAGTGTACGAGTAGGTGCAAGACCATCCAAAGGCACTTCAGTCTTACAATCTGCTTCAGCAGCACATGTTGTGATTCAGTGTTGTTCAGGGCAAAAGTTTGTGCAGATGGTTAGTCAGAATGTTAATTTTAAATGGACATTCCATTTCCTGTAAATGACACATTCTTATCCCACTTCATTCTATGGCACATTCCCAAAACATTTTCTTCTCTGATTGTTGGCTTTCATTGCAGCATATGTTTGGTCAGACATCTCTCCCTTGATGGCTCTACAACTATGTGCATTCTCCTCCATCCCCAGCCATAGGTCGAATACAGGCCAAGTCACTTGGGAACCTCTCTAGTCTGGGGGAGGATGTGCCCCTCCCAGCAGGCTGGACTGTGGACTGGACCATCCGTGGCAGGAAGTACTACATTGACCACAACACCAACACTACACACTGGAGCCACCCTCTGGAGAGAGAGGGGCTCCCTCCAGGCTGGGAGAAGGTGGAGTCGGCAGAGTTCGGGGTCTACTACGTGGACCACATCAACAAGAGGGCACAGTATCGCCACCCATGTGCCCCAAGGTATGTCATTAGTTCATACAAGTCTGGTGTGAGAGAAGTGTGTCTATTTAACCCACTTAAGGTGTTTAATATGGCCCAGAGTCTAGCTGTCTTTCCTGCTGCCATATTTGACCATAATTGTCCACACTAGGCAACTGACTTGGAGAGGCAACTTTTGCAGGTCTATATATTTGACAGACATCATTGTCCATGTCATGATACAGACATCAGTTGACTAGTGCATCAGGCCAGCTGTTGGATTTCCTCTATAGCTACTGAGCAGAAAGGAAGTTACACCCCACTGCTATATAAACTGTAATGAATAGAAGTGCAGTAATTTGACGTGCATTTCTAATATTCTTTCTTTCATGAAACCATTGTTTTCTTCCCTACCTACCCAGCGTGCCGCGCTACGACCAGCCCCCACCACTGCCACCCCCTGTGGCCTACCAGCCCCGCCCCGCAGAGAGGAACCAGCCCGTCCTGGTGCCAGCCAACCCCTACCACACGGCAGAGATCCCCGACTGGCTGCAGGTGTACGCCCGTGCGCCACTCAAGTGAGTAGCCAGCTGACGTGCAGATTAGAGCAGGAACGCTTCCTTAGGTCCAGTAAGGTGGATCGCATTCTGTTGCCATGCGTTTTTTATTTATTTATTTTTTTATGCTGTCACCTGCCTGATTGCGTATCTAACTCAGTTCCTGTGTTTTTATTCGGCTTCACTTGGCATGATTTTCTGGACTATAAGTCACACTTTTCAAAAATGTCGTTAAGAGGAACATAACATGTTGCTTGCAAGCTGTCCTCCCACCTTGTGATACAGAGACTCTTCCTGTGAATAGGTACGACCACATTTTGAAGTGGGAGTTGTTCCAGCTGGTGGACCTGGATACGTACCAGGGTATGCTGAAGCTGCTCTTCATGAAAGAGCTGGAGCACATAGTCAAGTCTTATGAGGCCTACCGGCAGGCCCTCCTCTCTGAGGTGGATGCTCGCAAGCAGCGGCAGCAGTGGTACGCTCAGCAGGCCAAGAAGAACTTCATAAGTAACATGTGATTCCCACGGGTGGCTGTGTGGAGGCAGGCCACACCCCTCTGAGGTTTCTGCTGTTTGGGAGTGGTCTGGGACTCTTCTGAAATTGTGAATGGGTCTTAATTGCCTCTTTACCAAACACATCTGTGCCTTCGCTTGATCCAAATATATCGGCCAGAGAGGCATACTGGCTCACAGCCAACCAGGGGGCCCTCTTCCAGCTGTTGGCCAAGTTATGATTGACCATGTGACTGAAAACAAAACACACAATCCAATGAAGAAAAGTAAAATGACAAGGACTGAGTGTTTTGTGGTGCCATTCACAGCCTGTATCCTAAAAATGGAATTGCTGTATGGATATTTGTTTAAGACCGCTTAGGACATAGAAAAACAGTCAAACAAGAACAAAAATCTGAGTTCTTCCATGTCCCAACGTATCTTCATCACAAGGGCAGATTTTTATTTTTTTGGCTGCTCAAATCTCGGGTATAATCACAACTAAATAGTTTTTTGTTTTTATTTGTTATTGGAGAGCTAGGGACAGCTCCAGTTAACGTTGTTGCTCATTATTTCTCCATAATTATTTTTTCCTGTTTTTTTTTTTTGTATAGCCCCTGTAAAATAATTATATTCTACATCAAAGAAAGGTGTGTATTGTTCTTTTTTATGATGTATCCTTTATAAGACAATCCACCAATATTTAAGTTTTGATATAAAGTCTTTATTTAAAGACCTTATTCTTGATGGTGAAGCATCACATTTGATGCAGTGTTTTGAGCATATCTTGGCTCTGCATTACTATAAGTCAGGAATATTATTGTACATTCTGAAACATAAATAAGCTACTGGAACTTTGTAAAATGACACTATAAGGCTTCAGAAGATGCTTTAGGTTAGCCTAAATGAGTTCAATTTTATTTTGCTGTCATTTCTGTGTGGTTATGGTTATTCCTTGCTTTGGTATGTAATGCCTACATTTACATGGCCTGACTTGGTTTATTCTGTGCTTAATGGGAAGATTGGCTTCTCGGAGGCACATCCCCCATGAACACTACAGCCCTCCCTTAAGACAATACTTTTTATCCAAAATGTTTTAATTTCCTAGCCACAATCTCATTCATCATTTGATGATTTTAAAGGACTTAATTGTAAAGTTTTCCAAATTCTTCTATGGTCATTATAATAGATATTTAAAATAATTTAAGAGGCTTCTCTTAAATGACTGTTGCTATGCAATAACACCTCCCTTACAGCTGTCCAGAAAATTTTTCCAAGTGTGTGTGTATATGTATATGTATATAAATATATATAATTTTGTGGATTGCCAATATAGGACATAAGCAATAAATTCTGCTGTGAAGAATAAATATTGCTCACTTTTTGAAGTTCATCACTTCCTGACATTTTCATTTGGATTTCTATGGAGCATGTGTAATTTATGTTTTGCAATAAAATAATTTGCATATAGCCTAAATATTTTGGAATAATTATTGATGAATCATCCAAGTCTAGTTCTAATTAATTTGGTCCAGCTTTATTTGTGTTTCTGTAACTGAAATTTGGCAATGCATGTACTCAGAACAGTTTTGAGAACTCACAATCTTGCTGAGCAGAGGATGACTGTTCTGTACCCCAAACCTCGAACTGTGAGATTAATGGCTTTATTAATGAACTCTTCAAAGAACCATACAAGGCCATTTCGTTTTAGGCAAACATAACTAAATTAAGCAGGATCACGAATATGTATTGTAATAACTGTCAGTTTATAGTGCCATTCTGTATTTTTACAGTAAGTGTCACTTGATGTAAAATAACCTAAACAGCCTTAAATTGTTCTTTGCAGGAAGGTTTCATTAATGATGCTTTTATACACTGTGGAAGACTAGAGAAGCCACGGTGTTCAAGACCACACCATAGTGATACCTTGCCAGACAAGTATTCATGACCGCAACACTGACGCTACGGCTGACCCAGTCAACATGGAGAGCAACGTGCATTCTGCAGTGTGTATTTTACAGCCGGTCTTCAGTGTTCCTGGGTAATGTGATGAGCTCTAAAACAAAGTAACACAAGTACAGTCAAACAGGTACACAGTGACAGTCCACTAGGCCAAACTATGCAAACACAACAAGCCATTTGTTTACAAACACAAGCTGCCTTGGAAACAAAAAGTCAGGATCAGGCTCTGTCCCCATGCAATGGTTTCCACTAGTCATGTGACAGTGGCGCTATGGGATAAAGATTCTTCCAAAAGCTGTCACAACCCCCAGGCTAATGACACCTAGCTTTGATGCCTTGATGACCACAGAATAGCTACATTCCACGGATTTGCTAGAACATTCAATAGGAGAAACAACAATGGTTTCATCCATCTCTGTGGCCATCAAAGGTCACAAATATAAAGGACCACCAGTGTCTCTTTAGAGTGCATAATAACACTGTGTAAGCAGGCCATGACATGACAGAAAACATCTGCTGCTGTGTAAACTCTGAACTGGTGGTAGTGTTTAACGTCCACAGAACTATTATTTTAATATGCATGCCAACACAAAACTGTTCCCTGATCCAGAACACTGTCCAATCTAACAATTAATCCTGTCCCCTTAAGAGCTACCCAAAACAAAACACAATATAGACAAACTACTACTATTTAATTTGAATTATGTTCATTAAGAGTCTGCATGTAGCCACAATGCTGCGGCAATGATATTGTGGCACCGTACCAGTCAGTTACAACCTTTAATAATTACTATTTTTAATCAAGTATACCTGCTTTGAGAGCTTAAAATTACAAAATATTGAACAAGCGGATGATGTGTGTATGCTTCATTGTTTAACATATAGAACCTGTTTAGGCTATCAAACATGGTGTAGATGGTTTTTATATACTGTGTGTATATGTATATATATACACATGTACACACACACATATATATATATATATATATATTCACACACACACACACAGCACTAGTCCAAAACAACAATCACAAATGGATTTGGCTAGATTTGGCTATATGTCAAATCATCCTCAATGACAAATGATAAAAACCACCTCAAGACATGATCAGTGCTTGGATATATATATATATATGTGTGTGTGTATATATATGGTGGTGACCATGGTGGCTGGCAGATCCACTCCCTTTCAAAGGGGTTTGCTTGTGTGCAGTCAAATAAAAAGTGAAAGACTGTGAAACGGCAACCGTCATTTTAACGTGATCGCCCGCGGAGCAGATGCTCTGGCGTTACGGGAACATAACGCGTCCATATTTAGATGGAAGTGGTGAATACTGGTGAACTGTACCAGCCAATACCCTCCACAGCTCCCTCGTTCTGTCCAGCTTGCTACACCATGTGACCAGGAAGTCCCTGCTGTGTTCTGATCTGTCCACCCTTCTCCTCTGCTAGTCTCTCTTCCTGCCGTGGTCTTCAGTGTCCTCCTCCTCCTGCTGTGGCCCAGGGAAGGCATGGTGGTACAGATGCCTGTGATTGGCCGCTACATTGTACAGCTTATGTAGGGCCTGTGGGCAGGTGAATGAAACCAATTAAGTCCTTTATAATCTCTGATATAACGTGGTACATTTTCATTTTGTTATGCTCAAATGGTTGAAAGCCAAACGTTATCATTTATAGGATTATGCTTTGGGACATCTTTAGGCATGGCTGGCCTGTGCAGATTATAACACAATGTATTGCTTACCTCATTTGTGCTTCCCTAGGGAAAGACATGAGAAGGACAAGATATAATGAGCATACCAAACATAAACTTATAAGTAGTCAAACTTAACCCTCGTAATGTACTCAAAAATCTCATATTTGGCCACCTGGCGGCGCCATCTGATTATGTATGATTTGTGTG
>JAODUG010015598.1:0-23345 GCA_027564795.1 Aphredoderus sayanus | reverse complement strand
GTCATATCGGTGCTACATTTTGCATTTCAAAAGCCCATTGCTGTTTCTTAGCAACTGTCTTTTAACTTCCAGATACAGATTAGTGTGTGTGTGTCTTTGAGTAAAAGAGAGTAGGCAGGTAGGAGTGTTGTAACAAGAAAGGTACATAACTGTCAATGTCAATTAGAAGAAAAATAAACTGAACAGGAAGGGAGTGACTTATAGGTTTGTAGTGATGGCCATGTGTAAGGGAGTGACGACATCTACAGTACCCATGGAGAGTAACAGAAAATAACAGCAGATCAGAGGAGAGGAGGAATGATGAATTCTTCATCTGCACAGTGCCAGTGGGCCCTTGAGAAATGATGAAAGGCAGTCCAAAATGAATATGATGTGTGTGTGTGTCAGTGTGCACAAGTGCATGTGTGTCCTTGAGTGTGCATGTCTTGCCTGTGTGTTCATACAGGCGTGAATGAGAGGCAACAGCCATTTTTAACCCTTCTTCAGTGGACAGTTAGTCTACATCTTAAGAGATGAACTAGAGGGAGTATGTGGAAACGGAAGCATTGAAAGGCAGCAGGATTGATGATGATAATACGCATGTGTATTATGTTTTTTATGCTTTAATGACAGTCTTGGTCCCTTTCCTGTTATCTCTGACATTTGAATAATGAATTAAAAAGTAAAGAGAGTTGATTCTTCAGAAAGTATCTGAATGTCCCTAGAGGTGTCTGTGAGAAATGTTATTGTATCCCTTACCTTTGTACAATCTTTAATCTTAGATTATAGCTGTTGTGTGAATATTTTGAGTCCTGGTTGAGTGTCTCCTCAAGGAATCTCCACGAGGCCTGTTAGGACCTTATCAAAATCTCAGCATGGGAACACACAGAATGTAAAGATTTGTCTTTCTTACTATTTGCTGTGGTCTGAAGGGCTGCTACATTATACTGTATCTAATACAAACTCCACAAAATGTGCTGTATTTAGCCTAAAGTTGGTATTCACTCTAGATATGTCCAAATACCAATTGAAAACAATTGTAGATTAATAATTAGCCTGAATATTAATTCATGAGTTTATGTTTGTCTTCGCAATTCATAAAATAATTTTCACCTATAGGCTGTGCTCATAATCCAACATGGATGCCGTTCAGGGGTGTTATCCTACTAAGTACACCTTTAATAGTGTTATCTTACTACACAATTAATAGTACACTGAATGTGTCAAATCTTTACGGGAATTGGTGGATTACTTTGCGTTTCATTCATTTGTTGTTTTGTTGTATTTGCAATGCTTTATGGTAATTAAGGAAAGATAGAGATTAACTTTTCAAAGGATAAGTAAACACATTAGCAAGCCAAAGACAACCGCTGCCTCTCAGATCACCATAACCTGGCAGCAGTCTCTACTTGCATCAGTAGGGCCTGCTGCCAGGAAAACAGCCAGGCAGTCTGCAACAGAGTGCAGACTGCTGACCACAGCATTACCAACATCCAGGGCAAGGGCAGTGGGAATTGGTGGACGTTAAGGTAGAGGAAAAAAAAGAAAGGTTTGTACATTGAATATCTCACGTTCCTTCAACAGTTTGGTGGCTTGCTTTTTGTCTCAGTGCTTCACTCTTTTTGATCTCCCACCAAAATCTATTCATGTTTCTGCTCTTCTCTGATACTTGCTTAGTTGATTTGTTTATTGATTTCCCTCTCTCTCTTTCTCTCTCACTCCCAGCAAGATGAGGTGGTATTTACACCGTCGCTCCAGGACAATCTGTTTGTCCCTGGCCTTCGCCACTGTCTTTCTCCACCTCCTCCTTGCACTCGTCTCTCTCTCTGTCCACTTGACACCCTGTGACCTCCTCTCACCACCTGCCAGCCAGAGGAACGCCATCAGGGGTCCAGCGAGCACCAACTACACCCCCCATGGAGCCATCAGCTTAGCCAAGCCACCCGCAGACATGCATCCCTCCAATATGGACCCCAAACCTCATCGTTTCAAAGAGAGGCTCAACTTGAAAAGCAAAGTTGGTCGCCATGGGCCTAGCATGGCTGAGCTGTCTAAGTTAGAGGCCCTGTTTCGCCACCCTGTGCACAACCTGCCTGCCCTGCCCATCCCTGAGGGTGACTGGCTCTTGAAAGTCAGTCCAAAGGTCGCCAGTGAAAAGAGCTCTCAGTGGTGAGTATATGGCGGGAGTGCAGAATGTCTATGTGTGTGTACTTGTGTGTACAGTATGTGTGTGTTACACCAGCTGATTGGATTTGTCTTTTCTACTAGACTAATGTCCCAAAAGGCAAAGGCTCATGGCTTAATGTTTAAAGCTACTGTGTTGCTATTGAGTGTAGGGGTGGGTGCCTCCATCCTATCCCCTGTCTTCACGCCACCCCATTACACCCTCATTTCCGACCCTGCTCACTCCCCTGGCAGGGTGAGTGCCAGCCAGATGGTCTATGAGGATGTGCAGTGGACCAACAGCAGTGAAAGCCACCCTCCCTGGCTCCGTTTCCACCTGGGCATCTCCCGGTGGCAGCTGTACCCCCACCGCGACCCCAACATGAAGGCTCTGATTGAGCAGCTGGCCATGCACCGCCTCGTCAGCGCAGGTGTAACACAGTAGACAACAAATACGAAAATGAAAACAACACACCTTTCACTCTAAATCCCAACGTCACCGTATTGCTATCATTGCTAACAGCACAGAGCTATTGCTCTGTACTGTTCCCTGCAAATTAAAATAGAATCTCAGCAGGGTATCAGTGGACTGTAGTGCAAATGTATTCTTCCTCACACCGCTTCCTCCTGGCTGCATGGATGTGGAAATGGATTGATGCTGTGGAGAAAAAAAAAGATTTAATTGCCTTAGTAATCATGCACAGGCCACCGGCCAGTGTGTTAACTGGAGTGCCTGCCCTTTTTAGTGGTGACTGGCGCAGCATGGCGCGGGATTTGTGTGAGGTGTTGCTGTGGTAACATTCGATGTGCCCTTTCAGTGCAGAAATCTGGTGGGACTCAGCTGAAGCTGGTGATGTCATTTCCCAACTATGGGCAGGCCATGTTCAAACCAATGAAGTGAGTTTGTGTGTAGACATCTATATATTAATCTCTTAAACACATTAACCATGTAAGTTAGGATGGAAACTCTGGTCCATGTTGACAATCAGAGTCTCTCTTCTCTATCCTCAAAGCTTTCACTGAGAGGAGGAGAGAGAATGGGGTGGGGGGGTTGTATACAGTATGTGTTGTGTGGAGGGTTGGGGTTGATTATATAACCAGATAGGATAACTTCATAATCAAACACTTGGTGTGGTTTCTTGCCATCAGGTCAACAATACACTGTGCCTTAATAATGCACATTTACATGACTATGTTAAACAGCTCTAAACACTGGGCAACATTGAAGGTGGCTGTATTTAGACACCGTGCCTATTACCCTGCACAGAATGACCAGAACATGACTACATATAAAAAATGAACCAGTTTAAGAGGCTTTACCAAATACCCCATTAAAAAAAATATAATCCATGACTCACGTTATGTAAAGCGACTTTCCTCTTTGTGGCAGACAGGAGCGAGATGAAGAAACCAACTACAACCTGTACTACTTCTCTGACTTCGAGAGACACAATGCAGAAATAGCTGCTTTCCATCTGGACAGGTAGAAAATAATAATGACTACAATCGCAGCATGCATGCGGACACATGGATTTAAGATACGCTGCTCTGTTTCTGGAAATCTCACTGTGCTTGAAACTAGTGCTAGAGAAAACATTGTTTTGGTTTAAATATAAGAGCACATACACATGCCCGCATTGAAGCTCAGTGCAGAGTGGTTAGCATCACTCTCTACTCCTTCCCCTGGAGCGCTCATAGACTTGTTGTCTTCTCTACTCCTCCCCCCAGAGCCATGGCCATTTGCACAGTGTTTCAGAATATAATTAGAGGGAGCTGGCGAGGAAATTTGGGTTTTAGCAGTTGAGGAGTATCTTATCAATACGTAACATTTGTGCGTCATGCCTATTTTATTCTCTCTAAACCTGCCTTATTTTTGCTGCCACTATCTACAGATGTCTCTTCAATGCCCCCTTTAATCTTCCTTGTCTTTTCTCTCTCTTTCTTTTTTTCTCACTCTTTCTCCATGTTGCTCTCGGATCCACTGTAGGATTCTGGGTTTCAGGCGGATTCCCCCAGCAGTGGGCCGGCTGGTGGATGTGGTCAAGGAGGTCAAAGACATTACCACAGATCATAAATTGGCCCGAACTTTCTTCAATTCTCCAGGTACATTCTCTTCATTGTCATTTCACACTGGTTATCTTTGGGTTTCACATTCTGAATAACAATGGTATCCATTGTTTTATGTCAATGTTTCATGTCCACAAGAGCAACAATAATAAATTAAACTGTTATTCTCCTCTGGCCTTGCTCTCATCCTTTGTGATACTCTGGCTCCCCCTAGTGGGCAACGTATGTTTCTACGGACAGTGCTCCTACTACTGCTCCACAGAGCATGCTGTGTGTGGCCGTCCAAGAAAGCTAGAGGCCTCGCTGGCTATCATGCTGCCAGACCTCTCCCTGGCAGGACGCAGGACCTGGCGGTCACCGTGGAGGCGATCCTACAGCCGCAGCAAGCTAGCAAAGTGTGTACATGGTTCTTGGCCAGCTTAGAGGCAGTAATAATGTATCATACAAATCACAGTTGTCCTCCTCTTATAGGCTTTCGGGAATAATTTTTGTTTTGTTTGTTGGGTGAATAGTACATTTTATTGTACGTTGTTTTAGGCAATGACATGAACATATATGTCAAATATAAACCAAAGTTAGACTCAGGGGGCTGATTGTGTCCATCTGTTTCAGGTGGCAGACTGACCCAGACTACTGTTCAGCTGTGAAAAAGATCCCACCTTACAACGAAGGCACCAGACTGGTGGACCTTATAGATATGGCTATACTGGACTTCTTAATGAGTATGTTCACATACACAGGCCATCTGTATGTGACAAAAAAGTGTGCATGTCTACAATGAAAACAAGCCTATCAAATATGATATGAATGTATATTCGTTTGATCGGGTTTAATCATTTCACTGTCACCTGAAACATTTTGGACCTACAGCAGGTAAAAACTTAACTTCACTGTCACTTGAAACATTTTGGGCCTATAGCAGGTTAAAACGTTTAGTAAATGTGGGACACAAGCTCCCATACAGTAGTGTCTCAGTGTACACACAAAGCTGTATTACTTCGTGGGATTTCAGAGTGATACTGGCAATTCATATATATTACCATATGAAGCAAATTAACAGTACATTAGATATATTCCTAAAATGCTAAAAATGTCCCACATTATAATTCTTAAAACTTAACGAATAACTACACGACTTTTAGCTGCCTACCCAAAAAACTTCATTGAGGAAGTGAACACATTCAGCAGACTTCAAAAGATCCAAGTAAACTTGAGTCGTCGCCATAACAACTAAGAATTGGTTTGGTTCGTGTTGAGACTTCTCTCAGTCAGGTGAGAATGTATTTTGTGAAAACTTTCAGTTTAGCCAGTGGCTAAAATAATTACATTATTAGCATTTTATGTGAATATTGCATGATGTCAGGCACAAAGTAAAATTAAAGAGCTAGATCAAGTTTAGATTGTTTAGTTAATAAAATGCAAAGTTAGCTAACGATGAATCTAGAATAAAGTTAGCTGAGAGGAGTGCCTAGCAACGTACAGTACAGTACAGTACAGTACAGTAGGCCTACACATTCAAATTGTAAATAGAAGAGTGCAGAAACAAGTGTGTATTATTACAGTATATGATTTAGTGTTGAATATATGATAATTACTCTTGTTGCCTGAAGTTTGTAAGGCTTGTTCAACAACGTCTGTGGTACTACTGTGCAGTACAGTTTACCAGTGTTATGTAACGTACTTTACAGTGTCTTTACAGTTTGTCGTCTTTATCCTTTTTTGCATAGTGGTACATGTACAGCAGATATTTTGAAGCTTAACAAGTAAGAGGCTGATGTTAAAAAGCAGATTGCAATACCGGTACTCATGCCTGCTGGTCCAAAAGCAGAAAGACCTGATGGAGCTAACAGGGGCAGACTCAGCACTGGGCTTGCAGATACCAAGGCAAAGAAATCTGGCCATGCTGCAAAGCTTAGTACCTGCGGATCTTCCCTGACCTTGCCACCAATATCCCAGGGGCCACTTTCACACTCGGAAGCATTTGGTTGTAGCTTCATTCATCACCAACAACGTCCCCCTGAACCAGTAAAGGTCCTGGAACTCCCTCGTCTAATAGCCAGGGTAGGCATTGAGAGTGCCATAGATGGAACAATCTGGACAGAAGGACCTCGTCTAATAGCATCAGCATTAGCCATTGATGTTCCTGTAACTGCCGTGGAGGTGACTGCTGAACAGTCAACAAGCCCAAGGTAATTTAGTTAAAATGTTATCATGTGGGTTTACCGAGCAAAGGTAATCAAATACAACAGTTGCTGTACAACCACAGCAAAATATACTTATATATAATATATGTTTATATATATATATATATCCATCCATCCATCCACAGCCGCTTATCCGGAGTCGGGTCGCGGGGGCAGCAGCTCTAGCAGGGAACCCCAAACTTCCCTTTCCCAAGCTACATTAGCCATCTCTGACTGGGGGATCCCAAGGCGTTCCCAGGCCAGTGTGGAGATATAATCTCTCCACCTCGTCCTGGGTCTCGCTTTGGGCATAAAGTGATTGGATAGCCCTATGAAGGGAACCCCTCACACCATACTCCCTCAGCACCTTTCACAGTATCTCCCTGAGGACCCGATCATATGCGTTCCCCAGATCCACAAAACACATGTAGACTGGATGGGCATACTCCCAAGCCCCCTGCAGGATCCTTGCGAGAGTAAAGAGCCGGTACATTGTTTTACGACCAGGACGAAAACCGCATTGTTTCTCTTCAATTTGATGTTTGACTATCGTCCGAACCCTCCATTCCAGTACCTTGGAGTAGACTTTACCAGGGAGACTGAGAAGTGTCATACCCCTATAATTGGCACACACTCTCTGGTCCCCCTTTTTAAATAGGGGAACCACCATATATGTATACACCTGTGTGTGTGGGTGTGTGTGTATATATATATATATTTTTTTTTTTATTATAATTTTTTATTACTGTAACTCCCAGGTGCAGCCAGCTCATTGTTGGGGAAATGTCTTAGAATATGTCCTATTAGAGCATTACGTACCACATTTAAAAAATATATTTTTTTATGGAATGTGATATAATATAGGTGTACTGTTTTAGTCTTTCAGATCATGACGAGTCCACAGATTTCACCACCTGTCTGGATAAAAAGGTCAAAATCAGGAAGGAAAACAAACCAACTAAAGCTCCTCTTACAAGTAGAGAGGTGCTTGAGCTCTTTGCCAAAAAAAGAAGTTTAGGAGAAATTGATGTGTACTACCTAAAAGAAACTGATTGCGGCCATTTCAGGTATCAACTAACTATATTTGTCTGACATACTGTACTATGATATTATCACTTTTGTTTAGCCTAAAACTTCTCCCTTGTACAGTATGTTAGCTTATTCAGTTTTGTATGTTTTGTAATTTTGTTATAAACATTTTTGCATTTGAAATTGATCAATGAAATAGTGAAAAATATTTAGATAAAAGTATGATTGTATGTGCAATATCATACTTCATTCATATCATAATTCATCCCAAACATAATTTATTTTATATTAACACAGTTTAGTTTAAGATAAAATTGAATTTAGATTACATGTATATTAGATGTACGTAAGGGACGTTTTGCTTTGCAGCTAGTATAGTACAGTAGTCATACACAAAAGCACATTATGTAAAAGACGTATGCATGCATAAACAACACTGTAAACATGGTGAGGGGGCTCAAACAAACATGGGGCCAGCCCAGTTAGACCCCCTGCCTCAGGAAGACACTACCCCAGACAAACTGTCCCTCCTTTCCCTCTAGACCTTATGACCTGCAGGTGGTTCACTGCAGTGCAGCTGGCTCCGAGCATTACATATTCTCCACTGACTCTGTGCTGCACATAACAGAGAGAGGCTGTGGTGGACGTGTCACTCTGGCTGAGTGGCACCGAGAGTCTGTACTATGGAGTGCTTTGCAAGAGATTCCGTTTTTCAGGAACTGCAAACTACGTAAAGCTTTCAAACGGTATCAGCTGTGTTTTCTGTCTTGCTAATCACAAAGTTTAAAGTAACACTTTCTTTAATGGACACTGAGCCTTTGTGTGGTTGCTGTTCCAGGTGGCACAGTCATGTACACAAGACTGTTTTCCAGCGCAAGTGCAAGAAACTGGAGGATCTGCTGCTTCTGGCTGTGCCTCAGTTCAGACGTGCCATCTTGCAGTTTGCCAGGTGTTGTCAAATTCCCTGCTTACTGTTGGTAGTGCATTAGTGATGTCTTACAGCATTGTTGGTGCCCTAACACTGCCACCCTGGCTGGCAGCCAAAGTTGACTTATTAAAATAACAACTAGCATGTAATCTTGTAGTTATAATAGGAATTGTACAGATTCTTAGAAATAGAATGCCATTTGAATCAATGTTGTTCATAGGTTTAGGAGAAAGTAGCAGATGGATTGTACAGTATACATCAAAGTAAGTTGTCCACATTGACTAAAAATAATATGTTTTCCAGAGTTATGGAGGAGATTCACTGGCCACCTGTGGATGGATTTAAGACCTTCACGCTGACAGAGTTTAAGAACACACTTATCAATAAGAGCCAGGAGTGTTTGGGGATGTTTGAAAAGTTTGTTCAATATCGTGCAGTCATCCTAAATTCGGTACAAAATATGAAATTATTGTATTTTACTGTAATATAATATGGTATAGTATAGTTTCCATAATATTAAAACATGGTTTATAGTGAACCCTACAAAATAGCTATTTGCTCAACTGTAAGTTTTCATGGTATAATTCATGTGTTTCTGCAGTGTATTACCACATACCGAATAATGCCAATATTGGTCCATGGCTGAAATCAGCCTACTGTATAATAATATGGTATTGTTGGTTGCAATTTTGTCTCCAGGTACAGGAAGAGAGCTTTCTTGCCCATCAGGATCTACAACTGCTTGTTGACCAAATTAAAGCCTCTTTTCAACCTAACCAACACTTACATGTTCAGCTGGCTTATCAGCGGGAACTGAAGCAAGAGTTGTCCCAGGCTGAATTCATCTTGCAGAGGCTAGGGAACTTTGCTGCTCTCATTAATCAGATGATGGTGCAGAGCATAATTGGACTTATCAAACAAAAAGTTACTTCTTTCCTCAGCGATGTGATAAAGGTGACAAGAAGACATTATTAACACAGCAGCATTTCTTCTCTGTTTTTAAAGGCTGGTTTTTGTTGTATTTTGTATTTGTTTTGGAACCTGTATAATTATAATTGTATTTTAAAGATCACATTGAACCAGATATTACTACCAAATATAGCTGCTATAGTTTACTGAAGAAGCAAGAATATTTAATGAACTTGATGGTATTCATCATAATTTCTCTGTTTGCTTTGCTAGAGAGACAAACTGCACCAGGGTTGTCTCTTTCAAACCCAGCTGATTGTTAGTGCAGATGGCCAGATGACTCTAAATCCCCCTCTGCAACAGTTTGAATTAATGATGCGTGAGGCACTACTGACCACTGTGGAATCTACAATTCAGGTGACACACTAACAAATGTGAAGACTGCATCTTAATCGTAATATTTCTTACATAAACAAGTGTTATATTTTGGTCACTTGTTTATTAAGGGTTTTAGTTTGTATTTAATGTATACATCAATATGTACTATCTGTAATCCCCTCTCATCATGACGTCCTGGTTTTATTCTAGATATCTGACAGTTGTGGATTGTTTCTGGAGAGCAACAGCATTAGTACTCCAGCCAATTCTTCAATCGGAGCTGTATCTATTAATCCAGGTCCTGTGAGGGCCAAAGATGAAGACCCTGGGATGACATTTGTCTGCAAAAAAGAGCCAAGGAAACTGCCAAAAGTGAATGTTTTGATGGTGCGTGGACACAGGCTGCCAGGCTGCTTTTCTCCCCTCTCCAGGGCACAGTTGGAGTGGCATCTCACCATCAATGATATCTCGCAAGACATCAACAGGGAGCAAGACACAATCCTGCAGGCAAGTCTTTTATCTTCCAAATGTAGCTCCTATGGTGAGATTCCTTGCCTTAAATAACTACCAAATATATTTTGGAGAAGTACATTTTTACAAGAAGTACATTTTTTACAAGAAGTATTGTGCAAAATAATTGGTGCTAAACAAGCCTACTACAACATGATCAGTAAAGTGTTAGGCTATCAGTAAAAATGCATTCAATATTAGCATCCAGGATCAGAGATAGAATTGTTTAATGTGAAATATGGGCTCTTTCTTCAGAAACAATGTTACCCTTTAGTGGCATCCCGTTATAGTGTAAAAAGTCTGAATGTTTCTAAAAGCTGAGAGTGAGCTATAGTAATATTACTATATATTCTGACCATTTCACACCTTTGAGGTCTGATCAGATGACCATCAATGACCATCGTTAAGATGAAAATCAGTTGGATGAGTTTTCTTTGGTTTGTGTGCAGGAAACTAAAACAGAGATCCAGGAAATGTATGAGGGGTTTGTATGGTTGGTGGACATTCATTTGTTCACCAGAAAATGGAGTTCAGCCTCTTTGGAGGCTATGAAGAGCCAGCCCCCCTTAGTCTATAAGGAACACATGGCAAAGTTGCGAGACTGGACTGAAAGAATTTCCACAATGCCCCCGTCATTCACTACTTCCAACCATCTGTTCATCATCTACTATGCCCACATCTTGGAGAAGCTAGGTATGTACAGTACAGTATACTGTATGTGCTCAGGGCAATGCCTTTTATGTTCATACACAGGCACAAACAAAGAGAAGGAGAGTTAGTGGCGCTATGAAATATGTTGGCTGTGTTAATGCTGGCTGGGCGTGTACTACGCGTTGACATCTCACAACTCCTGAGAAGTGCCTTAAAAACATACATATTGATTTGTGTCTGGAGTTGCCATTGTGGTGGAAAACAGTGTTACAAAAACATTTCCGTTTTAGTTTCACATTTTGAGAGTGCATTTCCCTCCCACATAGCCACTTGTACAGGCAATTTGAACATGAGAGGCTTTGTGTGCACTATAACACAATTGAGGATTGTGCATGTGTATTGCTCTTCCTTTCCTGAGAGGGGACGACCTTAAGTGTGCTGGAAAGCCACTAAAGTTCACCCCTCCCCCAACAACTTGGCATTCTGACATATTAAGTGGCTGTTTGTGCATACGGGTTTTTTTCTCCAGCACTTCAGCTTAAGTCCATCGAGGATGAAGTGCTAATTCAAGCAGTGGAACAAATGAGACTGCGCTCGGAGAACCTCATTTCAGACCTGAAGAGGGCCATTGCTGATCTCAAGAAAGAACCCAGCGATCTCTATGACTTTCCAGAATATGCATCCATGGTAAACATTTACCCTTACCTTCTAAGCCGCAATTATAAATAACATTTCTTTATAATAAACGTATAATTAAAATATTATAAGTAAACTAACATAACAATATAATGCAACTCAATATAACATACAAAAAATAAGTCATAGCAAAGCGTATAATAAAAGTTATAAAAAGCACAAATATCAGTTGAAAGCATGAGGCTGAGGTAAAGCAAGATAAAGCCAACAGCTGGCCCAAACACCACAAACAACTAATCTCTATGCCTAGAGGGGATGGACAGAGGTTAGTGTTTAGTAATGTCGCTGAGTGCATGGTTTATTTCACCAGTGTGACATGATGTTACTAAGCCAGACTCACAGCTGCTGAGACTTCATGGTACCGTACGTTTATCTGGCTCTGTAAATGGGAACACAAACAATGTGGTGCAGACCGCACAATACACCACCCAGCCTTGGCAGTGCGTGTCCGGTGTGGGGGCAGAGCTTCTGCTCGGTGCAGCTCAAAACCGCCGTTGCCATTGGAATGAATGGGTTTCAGAGCGCAGCGGTGCCGTCGTCACTTTTGGTCTGAAAAGGCCTTGAGACTGCAGGGCAGTGTGCATATACATCACATACAGAAATGTAAAACAAAGGTTGAGTGAGGTCAATACTGCCAAAACCAACATCTACACAGTGGAACACCACTTTTATTAATGAATGAATTAATTAATTCCCCTAAATATACCTATCTTTAGAAACAACCGAACACGCGTGAGCTGTAATCATAATTATTAGGCAGGTATGATATTGAAGCTGTTTTCTTTTCAGCTTGTTGTACCACTGAGTACCCAAGCCAAGGGGTACAAGTACAAATAAATGTTTTATTTAATGTTATTTGTTTAAACCAATAACACAGTTTGAAGGAAAAAGACATATTAATTATCTGCTTCTTTGCCCAGGTCAGGCAGTATGTTAAAGCATCTATTGACATGGAGCAACATTTAGAGTATGTGTACACCCTCCAGGATGCCATCACAGAGAACTACAGCCGAATGAGTGAAAAAACTGTGCTTCTGCGAGAACAGGTCTGCAGGCAGAAAAGCAAAAAAGATGTTAACCCTTGTGATGTCCTCTGGGTCAGAATTACCCAAATCACTATCTCTTTGTGGCAGATAGAAGGCGCTAAATCTAATTATACAGCTTACACAGACATATGATATGCACTGCTGGCACAACAAGGTGTGAGTTTGAAATCCGAGGACAACAGGAGGGTTAAAAGGCATGAAAAAACAACACAAATACATAAAGAAATAATGAATAAAGAAATAAATACACACAGCAATGCCAAATGAAAAACACACAAATCATACACTATCAGATGGCGCCGCCGTGTAGCCAAATACGAGATTTTTGAGTACATCACGATGGTTAAAACATTATGGCATGCTTTCATGTATATTTCCCCCAGGTTATTCACTAGTACATGCAATTTCTACATGATCTTTTACACTGCAGTTAATGTGTGTCTCTCTGTATTCTAGATACATACCCTCTGGGGCTGCTATTTCTCTCTTATTAAACATGCTGAGAAGAGAGTGTGTCAGCGTCTTCACTCTATATCAGACAGCTTGGATCAAAAGTTCTCATCTTTGATCTGTGACTTAGAACAAAGAGTGTCTGAAGCTACTTCCGGAATCTTCCTTGATCCTACACAGAATGCTAACGAGATGGTCTCACATCTCAACATTTTGTGTAGAGATGTGTATGCTATAAGTGAAGACATAAACAAGCTCAACAGGTTCTGCGAAATATTGAAAGGTAAAGTAAATCTGTTAATACTGATACTGTACATCCAAGAACTCTGACAGATAATTTGAATGTATGTACGTATGACCAAAATATACAGGTATTATTCAGTAAATTCATAGATGATAGTTTCTACCCTGCTCACGACCTCATACTGTATATTAAACTCAGTTATTTGACAAGTGCAACAACAGCAACAACAACAGTATTACTGGGTGTAGGGTGGTCTAGTGGTCTGGGTGCTCGACTCCCATATATGAAGAATTTACTACGTGTAAGTCGCTTTGGATAAGCGTCTGCCGTAAATGTAAATGTAAAACAACAGACTTTTGGCATCTCACCCTACTTCTTACTTTTGGTTCAACACCTTAGGGCATCCACAGGACCTATCAGCTGTCACAGCCAATATTCAGAAGTTTGAAGCCCGCAAGGAACTGTGGGAGCTGATAACTATAAGCAGAACCAAGATGGATGAATGGAAACATTTGTGCTTCAGAAAGGTTATGGTCACACATTTTAAATTTCTTTCTTGGGAAAAATAATGCGTTATTTTTATCAAATATAATTGTAAAAGCTTCTAACAATACATAACTACCCCCGGGTGATAATGGATTGATTTCTAATACTGTACATTAAAATATTTAATAACTGGTAGTTTCTTTTTCAGTTTGTAGTTTCAAAAGCCCAAGCAGAAGTTTGTTCTTGGGTGAAGCAGGCAGAATTACTGGCAAGAACCCTACCTGCCAGTGACACAGTGTTGCAGGTGACCCTGAAAACACTGGAGGAGTTTTACCATAATCTTCTCGTTGTTGCAAAAGTGTGCAGCCCAGCAGTCAAATGGAAACACTTGAGAATCATTTGGAAAGGTTAGAGATTTGGATGTGCTTTTTCATAGACATGATGCTATGAGGTACAGTATTTCTACAAATAATCATATCTTCTGGCAGACATGGGCCTACTGTATAACCCACAGACTGAACTAACTGTAGCTGAGCTGATGTCAATGCAACTGGGAGATCACCAGACAATAATAGAAAAGGTGAGATCTTGAGAGTAGTATTATGAACGTAATTAGAATGTGTATTTGAATGTCTATTTACAACAGTAAGTTATACTGTAGATGAGCACTTTTAGCCTCGTTGTGTTTTCATAATATACAATACAATATGATTAACACTGAGGCTTACGTTTGATTGATTTTGCTTGCCTTTCGCCCTTGAAGGTATGCAAGGAGGCACAGGCAGAGTGGGACATAAAGCAAGCCTTTCAGAAGCTTCAGCAGGACTGGAAAGCCAAACTCTTCCAAATGACTAAGTTAAGTGTTCCTGTGTGGCACGAGGTTGATCCACAGCATGTGTCCACGCATAAGCAGTGCCCCTGGGCTGACACTGGGTCAAATAACCAAACAGCTAGACCACCCTCCTCACCCTCATCTGGTTATGCTGTACAGATCGTTACTGGTGAGGCTGAAGGAGACACTGGCAATCATAATATATAGTGTATATACAGTAGATACATACAGTAATATATAACACATTCCCAATACATTACCACTGCAATTTGTGCAATAGTTTAATATCTTCCATATCTCGGATGCTAATTATGTTTTATGGATCAGGTCTTGAGGTGCTCCTTATTGAGACAGAGGACAGTATGATGACTCTGTGCAACATGTTGGCCTCTCGCCATGTTGCTGAACTCAAATCAGAGGTGGAACACTGGGTACAGCTGTTACAAGATCTTGGTAAAGCACAAAATGCCCTTTAGGTCTTTCACCACAACATAAATAAATATGCAGTGTGTTGAATGGTTTGTCTCCTTAATATATGCAGAGGAGCTGCTGACATTTTTTGAAAGATGCCAACAAACTTGGATCTTCCTGACTAAGATGTTTTATGAATCAAGTGCTCAGAGAATCAAACTGGTAAGTGCATTGTGTTGAATATTAAGTTGGCCAAAGTTTGCAGGTTGTATTTGTTCATTTAATTGTTAAGTAAACTACAGAAACTACAATGTTAAATCTCTTTTTCTATCATAGATAGACACGTTCCTTCCAGTGGATAAGACACTCAAAGAGATACTTCACTACATGTCTAGAGACCCACATGTATTTAACATAGTTTGTCCCAAAAAAGCAAATCACCGTTTCCATGGCAATCGGCTTCGCATGGATTTTATTAATGGACTGTCTACAATGGAAGCAGTTTCCAACCAAATGCTGAGTCTTCTGGACACAGCCCGTGGACAGTTCCCCAGACTCTATTTCCTGGGTGACAGAGAGCTGATAGAACTGCTATCAGTGCAGCCTACACCCTCAGCCCTTCTTCCAACCATACGCAAATGCTTTAAAGGAGTGCGTTGGCTTGAGGTGGACCACCAAGTGCAAACTGACTGTACCAATCACAATATCACTGACACCTGCATAAAGATAAAGGTACCAGGTGTTTTTGGCAGCTTTAGGGAGCACATTGCTTTTCATTGTCCTGTGGAACCAAATCAAGCTGTCATGGTTTGGCTTTGCAGTTTGGAGAAGCAATTAAAACAGTCTATGATGCAGCTCTTGAACAATTGTGTTGTAGCAAGAAAATCGATTGAACCAATGCACCAGGACTTTGAGAGTGACTTGAATGTACTTCACCAAATCCCCATTAGGAAAAACATGCTGCTTGTGCTGGATCTTCTGTCTGACTATCCTCTTCAGTGTTTGCTGGTTGCTGAGGAAGTTGTATGGTTCAGTGAAATTTCCCAGTTTCCATCCCCAGACAAATGGAACTACTTGAAAAGACACAACTCTTCCAAATTGAAAACCTTGTGTGTTACCATAAGAGAGGGTCAAACGGGGGAAGATAAATATCAAATTTCTAAACACAAAATGGTGTTTCTGCATGCATTGGTGCAGTGTACCATAAATCAGGCTCAGCAACTCTCCAGACTCATGAATGTAAAATGTAAACTGGAGTCATCATTTGAGTGGCAAATGGCAATTAAGTATCATATGACTTCAAATTCAAATACTGATGACCAATCAGTATGCTATGTTGATGTCCTGGGCTCTCAGTTGCCCTATGGTTATGAATACCTTTGCCCAGAACTCTCCATGATGGTGAATATGCCATCCACTGAAAGGACATTACTGGGGATTCTTCTTGCTCTCTCCAGCTATAGATGTGGTTTTGTGAGTGGACCTTGCATGTCTGGAAAAAGCAAGACTGTGGTACAGTTGGGGAGAGCTCTAGGACAACAGGTTATCACTTTACAATGTTACGCCAGCATGAGCCACAGTGTGATTCAGCAAATGTTACTGGGGGCTCTCCAGACTGGAGCGTGGCTTGTGTTGGATGCTGTGGACTCACTGATGCAAGGAGCACTGTCATTACTGGGACAAAATCTAGCAGACATTTACCAATCCTTCTCTGCTTTAAAGGAGCAAATAGGCAGTCAACAAGAGGACAGCATCTTCAATACAGCAAAGGATTTTAAACATCTTGAGAACCAGAAATGTCAGATGTCATTTGCAGGAAAAAGTATTTTTGCCAGACAATGCTATGGATGTGTGATCATCTCATCAAAGCGGTACACTACTGAAATACCAGAGAGCCTCCGAGCTGAGACCAGGCCTATTGCATTTACCCACCCTGATTATAGAGTCATTACAGAGGTAATGCTGGCTTCTAATGGTTTCTCAGAGGCCTTGTCTCTAAGTCAATGCCTTGTGTCCCTCTTTTACTTGGCAAAAGATTCACTCTGCCTGCCTGAATTCATCAATAATGACCAGGTTAGCTGGCTTGTGGTCTTGAAAAATGTCATCACAGCTTCTGCTAAATACCTCCAACAAGACACCAGTCAACAAGTTTCTTGTGTGGGTAACGTATCTTCCCTGAGTGACAACATAGAGCAATCTAAGCAAACACCTTCCAGTTTAAAGCACATTAGACAATCTGCTGCCATTATAGAAGCACTAAGGGAGGAAAAAGCAGTTGTCAAAGCACTTTCGTCTGTCTTATTACCCACTATTGACGACCATAAAAAAGCACAGTTTTGCACCATTTTTGTAGAAATGTTTCCTATGGCACATGCATTTCATTTTATTCAACATTATATTGAGGAAGAAGAGCATAGGCTACTTAAATGTGCAATTACAGAAGAGGCACAAATAAGAGGGCTTCACTGCAATGCACACATGATTCACAATGTCCTTACTCTGTATCAGGCTATGAAGTTCTCACAGACTGTTCTGCTTATTGGCCCCCCTGGAAGTGGAAAGACAACCTGTTACAGTACTCTAGCTGGGGCACTATGTAGTCTGGCTGTGGGGTATACAAAAGATATGCTTGATGGTGACAATACAACTGATGCAACACAAACCGAAATGCCTTTTTTAAACTGGAGCTTCGTTGACACGTTTGTTTTCTTTCCTAATGCCATGTCTCTCGAAGAGCTATATGGAAAGTGCTGTGAAGAGAGAGGGTGGCAGGATGGAGTTTTCACAAAGGCACTAAGAGACCTGGGACGTCGCAACCTTTCAAGCACTAGCAGCTCTCATGTTAAGAGGGACACAAATCTAAAAGTGAAGTGGCTGGTGATGGATGGAGAGCCTGTCGGGAGGCCCAGCTGGATGGACTGTTTAAGCACACTCAGTAATATTGAGGATCCCACTTTGTTCCTAACATCAGGGGAGAACCTGGTTCCGCCTAAATCAAAGTTCAAAGTGTTGGCAGAGGTCACAGATCTAGGTGATGCCACCCCTTCTACATTGACCCATTGTGGTATAATGTATTTCACTGAAACTGAACTGTGGAAGGCTGCATGGAAGGTTGAAATGGATGATCTTAATAGAGGACCCGCACTGGATCAAGGGACTTTGAGAATATGGAGTAATCTATCTGAAGATCTTTTCAGTTCCACACTAATTTCTCTTCGGCAGAATGCCTTAACCTCTGCAATGCACAGTGAAAGAGAGGGAACCTGTCAAAGCCCCACATATGGTCTGCAAGAAATAATGTCATTTATTAGGATTCTACATGCACTCCTGGACCATATAAGAAAGAGGCCATCTTCAAAACTTTCATCAACAAACGGTATTATAACTTATCAATCTTGTATTCAATAACTATTAACTACTATTGTTTTTAAGGTATGTGCTTGTGTTCAGGTGGTCAGGTCTGGTTTATAGGATATGCAGTGGGTGTCAGGTTAAATAAAACAACAAAAGGCTAACTGAGTATATTTTTATTGGATTTATAAACATCCAAACTATATGTATGCACATTTAAATGCCCAATTCTACAACTGTTAAATAATATACATTGTTTCAGTTTGTAATAAATTACTGTCTGCAAGTTCTTAACCGAATGCACAACTATCCTGCCAGACCAAGAAACAAGCAGAAATGTTCAGATGGACAACACACAGCAAGGATTGCAGTACAGGAACATCTTTATTGTGGCATATATCTGGGGTTTTGGTGGACATCTTCATCCCCGGTGAGGAAATGTAGATGTGTTCTATCTTGCATAATCAAAAATACAATCCCTGTCAACTAGATCAATAGTGAGCATTTGAACCTTCAGGTAAGTCAAGTCAAATTTATTTGTATAGCCCGTAATCACATTACAGTCTCAAAGGGCTTCACAATCCCACATTTCACAAGGAAACAAACAAGGCATGAGAAATGGTTATTATACATAACAGTTTGGTTTAAATTGGTTAAAGGATGTCCAATAGATTCAAAATGAACTGGAGCTTCAACCCCAGTAGGAGGCAATGACAGCAAACACTTTACAATGGAGCATGTCCTGACCCTATTCACAAATTGAAATTTGAGTCTGGTTACACCAGTCCTATTGCCAACTCATCTTATTACATAATATGCTGTAGTTGTTTATTCAGTGGTATTTGTTTTCTCCCTTCAGCCACTGGCCACAGTTTGACCTGTTAGCTCGCCAAGTGCTGTTTGAAAGCAGGTATAGAATTGAGGTACCACATGAAGGGACTGTGTTTGAGCACTTCTTTAACTACAACGATGGGAACACCATCAACATCTTTAACTGTCGAAGGAGTACCAATCTACCGTTGGCCAATCCAATCTTTCCCAAGGTATGCCTGCAATGTAGCAAAATTTGTAATTTTGAGCTGTAGATTATTTTCCATTATCTTATTTGCAAAATGTTTAATCCTAAATAAAATAACAATGATTAAATGGTTAAATGTAATGTAAATGCATATTGTGACAAAAAGAAGTAACACATGCATATTTTTCTACAGTACGTGAAACATGCTCATCTACTGGACCTTATGTTGAAGTCAAAACAGCCAGTGTTGCTGTTGGGAGAGTCTGCTTCAGGCAAAACCACTCTGTGCAAAACCTTGTTGAGTCATGGTAGAGCTCACATTAGCATGCATTCCAGTCTAGTTCGGAGCTCCCAGGATTTGCGCAAAATGCTGGATGATTTAAGCTTCTTTAAGACCCATCCAGGTACAACCAATTCTATGTCCAAACAGTCAGGATTATTACTGTTTGTGGAGGATTTACATGAAGCACATTGTGGTGAGTCATTTAATTATATTGAACATCATGACATATATTATACTATATTTCCATACTACAAATAAGTATAAGTATCATATCAATACCTGTACTTTTATTGTACCTAGATCCCTTTGGAAAAGTATCAAAGACCCTAGAGACCCTACGACAAAGTATTTCAAAAGGAGGGACTCAAACATCTGATGGCTATCATTTCAAGTTGTTTTGTCCTGGAGCAATAAGCTATATGGCTACCTGCTGCCCCTCTGGATCAGTTAACAACAAAGAAATCTCCCTCCGCCTCTCCCGCTTGTTCTCCATCTTTGTCCTTCCCAGTGTATCTGTTGAATATGTATTTTCTGTACATTCTCCCCGGATCCAGCTCTGGCTCAAAGACATTGGCCAGATGCCAGAGTCTGTAGATATGGCACGTTGCATCATCACTGCAACACATGATCTATATCAGGCAATACGTGAAAAATTGCAACACAATGTACTGAGGCCTAATTTAATTTTTTCCCACCATGACCTCCAAAAGGTGTTCCAGGGAATGTGTCTGTGGCATCCTTGTAATCTAAACAAGCCGCTACTCCAGAAAAATAACAACCTTAATACTGCCCTGAAAAAGTCCAAACGTCCTTGCTTTTCCCTAGTTAAATCCGCTGCAACAACTACTATTATCAACATTGCCCATCTCTGGATACATGAATGCATCCGAACTTTCAGCGACAGATTGTACTCAGAGGATGATCGCAAAACACTGATATCACTTATAGCCAAGATGTCCAAGGCATATTTTAGAGGTGGATCCGTTGATGACAGACAGTATGTCAGTTCAGAAAATATCTGCACTGCTGCTATCAGAACTACTCCTGCACATCCCACAGAAACCATTAAAACAGCCACTCAGATGCTGGAGTGTTCAGATAACAGCGAGAGAGACAGTGATGCTCACCCAAGTGACGTGTCACTTCCACAGACTCCTAGTTCTGTGGTGCCTTTGAAAACTCTTATATGGGAGAAAGACTCGGTGCTGTCTAATGTAGGAAGCAGCACTGGCAGTTCACACACTCACTTATTAGGCAACAAGGAACCTGACCCTGGAGCATTAGATGGCGTTTTTACCACAGAACAAGAGAAGACAAGTGTGGAAAAGGAAGAGCAAAAAGTAGCAACTCCAGATATGCTACCCCAACAACATATCTCACTACCCTCACCACCAAATGTGCCTAAACCAGTTAAGCAGTCAGATAGAAAGAGGAGAAAAAAGTTGTTTGAATCATCTGTGCCATCTGTTCTGACACCTCATTTGCAATTACAGGAGGAAGCCATTAATGACATAGTGTATAGTCCTGAACTATGTGAACAAGTCGACAGAAAGGCTAAGCAAAACAGTTTTATACATGGTTTTTCCTACCAAGTGCGAGATTTTGATCTGCTGGTACAGCAGGTATCTGCAAGCGTCAGCACAAAAGAGATGTTTGGCAATTACCACTGTATCACATCCAAGTGTACTGTGCATAGGCAGAGAGTTAGTCAGCTGTTGCACATCTTCAGAGCTTTGCTCGTGCCTGGAGGTCATGGTGTTCTCTTTAGCTCTGTCAGAGGCACTGGCCGTAAGACCACTGTGCGTTTTGCCACTGATCTTGCAGGATTCCACTTGTTTGAGATATATCCTGGTAATGAAAACAAATTGCATGATATCCTAAAGGAGGCTGGAATACTTGCGGAAAATGGTAATCAGGTTGTGTTACTGGCTCACCAGGACATAAGCCAGTCTGTAAGAAATGAACTACTGGTAGTGTTTGCTCATGGTATTTGCCCAGGAATCTACTCTGATGATGAGCTGGCAAACCTTTTTCCCAGACTGAATGATGAGAAGAATCTTCATGAGCAAATCCTTGACATGTAAGAGTAAATCTCCCAAGTTAGTTTGCTAGTACTCAGTTACTTTGAACAGAGTCACTCTCCAGAGGTGGTTGTATAATAAACAAACCTAGAACTGAGTGATTATCATCTGCCTATCAGCTGCTCTAGTCTACATATTTTTAAGATGGGATTGTATGTCTCCAGGGGAAATTATCAGTTTGCGCTGTAGCTGTTCATGTCAGCAACACATGTATTAAAATAAATTGACTGTTGTGACATTGTTCATGAGAGCACAGCCTAGTCACAAAAACAAATTGCACTATATAAAAATATGTTTAGAGGAGCTAATTACATTTGCTAGACCGCATTTAGAAACATGGAGATTTGTTTTAATGGGATTGCTTGGGAATGAGGCCTGGGGCTTACTGTGCCTATTTGGTCTCCTATCACAGGTACTTCAAGCTCTTGCAAAGAAGGGTGCATGTGTTCCTGCTGATGCCCTTCACCCCCTCCCACACATATGATACACCTGCCCATCAGACTCACAGCTGGAAAGTAACTAAACATTTTTATTGAAGTGGTACTGCTCACATATAGTATTTGTTATTGAAGCAGACTGAGTTACTGTTAAAACATACTAAAAACAGTGGTGTCTTACTATCTGGATAAATTCTGATTTTTAATATGATTTCATTTTTATACATATTCTTTAGCATATCATGCAAAATATATATTCACACATTTGTGTGGTAGCACCGACCTACTCCTTTTGAATAGATGGTTGGGTGTTACATTGTATTCTTTATTTTCATGCTATTTATTTATGATTTGTTTTGTTTATTGTCTAGTCTATCACTGACTGTCCTGTCAAACCAGGTGGACATGGCCAAGGCCCTGAGCCTCAGCTGCTGTGTGGAGCTCTACCAGCCCTGGTCCACACAGTCTCTTGTGGAAGTCGCTGCTCAACACCTGAAAGCCAATCTCCCCGAGGTTGATGCTGTGAACCAGGGTGAGCACATGCGTGTTTCCTTTATACAGGTTACAAAGTGCAATATGCACAGTAACACAACATGAGAAAAGACATATGCTGTTTTTATTTGGTTGGCCACGAATACTTACTGTATAGTAGGATGGTTAAAGAGACACGTATGACATATGTACAGTTTATACTGTACACCATATGTGTGTGTATTTGTTTATTTCTGGTTAAAGAAATATATGTACTGTATGTTGGCTTCTTTGCTTTTCATGTAACAGAGAAAGGAAGCTTAGAGACCAGTCTGTCTCTGGCTATGGCAGAAATACACCAGTCTGCATGCAGATATGCAGAGGTCCTTCTGGGAAACCAGCCATTCAGCCCGCGTACCTATGTGGAGTTTACAAGATATTTCTCTTACCTCTACCACCTGGCCAAGCAGGGAACTGACCAATTAACCAGGTAGTAAAAGTTACAGTAAACATTTATTAGATTAAATAAATACTTGTGCAAGTATAGATAAGTCAGGTCCAGATCAATAAAATTAACACAGACTTTTGACTAGTGAAAACCTTTTTTTTTCTGTCCCAAAGAATTAAGGCAGCCCTGGCCCGTTTGGAGTTCCTGACCAACACGGCTTTGCAGTCCAAAAAAGACTGTGTCATGCTGCAGGATAAAGTTACCGAGGCACTCCAGGTACAGTAGCGTGCAGCA
>JAODUG010015578.1:0-23352 GCA_027564795.1 Aphredoderus sayanus | reverse complement strand
AGCACCCCCAACCCCCCCCCCCCCCCCTCCCCCCGCCCGCCTTCCCTTCCCCGCAAACATACACAAACACAACTCACCGCTGAGCCTCAGCTGGGCCCTAATCCTCCTCTGAACTAATGTGAGAGTTTGTACGTCAATAAAACAGCAGTATCCAGGTGTGGCTCCCAAGTGATGCAATAGCATGCTAACATGCTAATATGCTAACATAACAAAATATGATTGCTGCTCAGGTGAGCCAGGTGAATCTCACGGACTGTTCGCAGGTCTTGTGAATTTGTTAAACCCTCCTGCTGTCCTCTGGGTCTAACTGACCCAACGCACTACCTCTTTGTGCCAACAGAAGGTGCCAATTTTAATTCTACATCTACTGGCAAAGTAAGTGTTGTTTTCCCAAGGAAAACAGGAAGGTTAAATATGTATGCTACGGTTACTGTTTAACGGAAATACAAAAACTGAAATTAGTACATAAAGCACTGTACTAGAGTCGCACCGGAATAACGGCTCCAGACTTGTGAGTGACAATGCTAACAGCAAATGAAAATCAACTTCCTCACTACTGGAACATGCTGTTGAGTTTACAGGGGTATGATTATGTATCACACGTTCAGCACAGAATTTCATATGTGACGTACTGCTAATGGACAGAAGAGACTTAGGCCCAATCCCATTTGTATTTTGTACCCCTAGCCCTTGACCCTTTTCCTACCCCTTGTCCCTTGACCCTACCCCTTGACCCTACCCCTTGACCCTACCCCTAGCCCTTGACCCTTTTCCTACCCCTTGCCCCTTGAAATGGAGTTAATGGGCAAGGGGTGAAATCATCCCCTACGAAATGGGATAACACATTGAACGTCATTGAACGAGCCCTCCACGCGGCAGAGTTTGTAGTACCGGCTTTTACGTTTACATAATGCCATTGTCAGCTGTGATGATCTCTCTTGCGTGGGCTATGGGCATCTTTTTGCGGTTGTCTGCCAGAAATCGGAGAAATGTACTAATGTTACTGTATATCACAATGACAGAACACCATATGATGATGATGATTACCAGTACTGTACTGTACTGTACCGGTAATATTATAATACTATAATAGGTAGACTACTGGTACGGTACTGTACGTTCGCG
This sequence comes from Aphredoderus sayanus, assembly GCA_027564795.1. Lineage (NCBI taxonomy): Eukaryota > Metazoa > Chordata > Actinopteri > Percopsiformes > Aphredoderidae > Aphredoderus > Aphredoderus sayanus. Next base: position 22,227 of record JAODUG010015578.1, on the reverse strand, counting down.
ATGCGTTCACAACTTCACATTGACGCATCAATCACATCAATCTAATCGAAATATGGCCAATTGCAGCATTGCCTTACACAAATCAGCTAAATCGATCTACAATTACGATGTACGATTTAAACACTAGTTTAAATTAGTAAGAGAGCTACTGGCTGCTACCGGCACATCAGTGTACAGTAGGCTTTAATACTAGCGATTTTTTTTTTTACTCGTTTTGAAGAAAAACTACCATAATCCATTGAAATTACATTCAACTAAGACAAAACAATGATTTTCGTAATTGTTTAACTTTAGAAAACGGAGAACATAACACAATTGTGTGTTAATTCTGTTGGTTGAGCAGCCATTATGCCGGTAGTCTCAAAGCATTGTGGGAAATCTCTCAAAACGCTCCGTTTGGAGTGTGCCTCTGAAAACACTTAGTTTGAAGGGCTATATAGCCATAACACTTCGCCCTAGCCCTCCATCCCAAACGGAATCGGGACGCCCTACCCGTAAACATGAACACGCAAAATGGAGGGATAGGGCCAAGTGGTAGGGGCCAGGGCTGAAATGGGATTGGGCCTTAGACTATATGGATCTATACTCTCAGCCTTTTCCATCCACTAGCACTATATTACATAAGCAACTCTGTGCTGAATGTCTGATACATAGGCCCCTGTAAGCATGTCAGCACTATCAGGAAGTGGGGTAAGACGATTTTCATTGGCTGTTGACACTCACAAGTCTGTACAGGCCAATGTAATGAATAACAGTGCAGTGCTTTATTCATAAAAGTCAGTCTTTCAAGACCTGCAACCAGACACATGCAGTTAAGTTTCCAAACAAATTCCTCAGTATAAGTTTAACATCCGATTTGGTCATTGAGTTATGTACAGTAGCATATTGGTTGTGGTGCATGCCAATCAAAATACCTGTATGAAGTAGTAGTCTTGACGCAGAAAGCCATCAAGTATGCCTAAAGGCTGGCTCTGCCAGAGTAGCTTGGGACCAACCAGTCAAGCCTAAAATAATATAGGACTATATATACTGTGTTGCACTTTCACACCCGGCGGGAAATGCTCCCCTTGAAAGCAACCGCACTTTGCTCTCGATAAAAATATGATTAAAGCCCAGTAAATTGAGGGTCCAATTTTTTTTCAGCCTCTTGAATAGCGGCTGGCCTGTCAATCACACGCCACTAAAAGGTCATGTAGATTTTCTACGTCAATGGATGGTCCCTGAAAAGGCGTATCGGATGTTTCTCAGTGGGAATAGGACCTTAAAAAAAAAAAGAAGAAAAAAAGATAAAGACATGCTCTCAATCTCTTTGTGAAAGGAAGAGAACTCTGTTCAGAGGATGTGGCTGCTATCATGTCTGTCACCTGACACAGCGGCCATGCGAGCGTAAGCTGCGCTCCTGCCTATTGTTTCTCAGCGGTAAATATGAGAGCGCCCGTTTTGCATGTCCTCCAGGAGATCCTTGCCATTTCATCTCTGCGCTGCGTGTCAATTCTGATCACTGGATACATCTGAGAATCACAGGATCGTCATAAATGAGTAATGCAGCTGTCAGTTCAGCTCTCTTCATCTGGCTCCGTCACATCACGTAAAATCGCCTTTGGGTCCCTTCGCGCGGCGGTGTCATGGCCGCCCCCGGAGTGCGGCGTTTGCAAAAACAATCGCATCATCATGGAACTCCTGTCCCGTATTTCATAGCGCCGCAGATCCCAGGATTGTTGTCACAGTTGTATGATCCAGCTCTTTAAGTGCCATACTGTACGAAGGCGGCGGGAAGCAATGTGTTGTGTTTGGTGAATATATAATTCTGGGAATGAGTTAAACTAACTTATTCAATATAACATAAGAAACACTGTAAACGAATGTACTATAGTAGGCTAGGCTGTAGGCCTACATAGGCGCATTCAAAATATATATTTATTTAGGCTATAATGCATGTTTGTCATAATTAGATTGTGTCAATGAAATGTTTTGTCTATCATACACCCATTAGACTAATTTAAGGAAATTAAGCAAGTAATTAAATGTATTAAATATATTAATTAATTAATTAATTAATGGCATAAAGAGTAGGCATATGTCTATAATGTATTTAATTGTTCACGTGGATTAAGTAAACACCTATAGACCACAGAATAAATAAATAAAAATGACTGTAGGCTACAGTAAACTAAATTAGGCTTTATTCCACAAAGTATAGGCTAGAACAAACACATTTTACTAACGTAATCCTATTCAATGGTTCTATTAGTTCTGTGTGCCAATAAACATTGATTCCTTGAAATGTAAACAATCAATAGCTATAAACAAGTACATTATCAATAAATAAGGCGAACACATACGGTTATAGCAAAATACACACATTAACGATGTCTGACCTCGATAAGATGTGTTTATAATTTAATGGATCATCCAGACATTCGTGTGACTAAACATTGCAATACACACTGCACACCTGAGCACGCTGGGGAGCATGCCGGAAACATAACACCGCCAAATCACAGTTCCATTCCTCTAAGTGCAGTTTAATGGTTGATTTCTATTGCATTTGATCTCGAGTTACAGCAAGAATTCGAACAATTCCGATGCTCTCAGCAAGCGCAGACAAACAAACTCTATCCACTTTCAACTTGCCTGGCCCACACAATAAACTGTAGACTAGGCTACACCTCCATCCACTTTTAACCCACTATCCTACCACCAAATGGTGCCCACCCCCCCCCGCCCACCCCATCTTGACGAAACGCGGCGTGTGTGCAGTAGCCTTGCTCAGTAAAGTGAAGTGAGGAGAACTTCCACTGTATAGGCGAGCTACGGTTTACTTACGGTGACTTGCGGCCGACGCATGGCTAATGACGCGGATGGAGTAGAAAACACAAAGTGATATGATGATATTCGCCGACATTTTTCTTCCCAAATCCGTCTGGGTGGCTGTTATATCCGTCTGTCAGCACAGAGTAAATCTCTACAACAAGCTACCTCCCCGCGCCTTCAGTGTGGAAGAAACCATCACTGTGCCCGCGTTGAAGGAGGTAACCGCTCCCACGCACGCAGTCAGTCCCTCTCGCTCGCTCTGTTTCTCTCTCACCCTCAACCGCCCCCCCCCCACACCCCTTCCCATCTCCTTTTCTGTCTCTCTGACTCTCTCTCTCTCTCTCGCCCGCTCTCTCCGTCTCTCTCCAAGCACTATATATTATTTCGCCACTGGAAGCAGGCAGCCGCGTGGTATAGATGCTTTCAGCACTTCTTCCTCGACGCACGCAGACTATTTGTTGATAGCGCCGACCCTCTGAAACGCGCCTGGTTAACTGTGCGTCCGGACATCGTTTGTTTTACAAGTGGAATATTTAGTGGAAAGTTAATTGAAATAGACTTTTGGTGTGTTTAGTTTTTAGGATGTATGAGTTATAAGCTATTAGACATTATTCAAAAGATTATCTATGTCATTTTATATTTATTAATTAGTATTATTCTTTTTACAATTAAGTCAAACATGTGCAAAGTCCCACCATATTAGAAAATATTAGATAACATGTTTTACATGTAAGCTGTATGCCTACTGTAGTTTGCATTTAATTGTACAGTAGTAGTGTCAATAAGTCAATAATTAAGTGCAACTAGACACTGAGCTAATTAGTTTGTTTCTTATCATTATCTCTAATGTGTTACCCTGGTCACTCTAGTCTTACTTATGAGTGTAGCATACATAATACATAATATTTTCCATGTATCTTGTGATCAAATAATTCCACACATAGGCTACTGCGTGTGCAGACAATATCTTCCGTTGAGACCTTTCTGGTTCCTCAACAGCACAATATGTAAAGAGAGGTAAAGATAAGATATAAGAGCGACCCTAAATCTATAGAGCCCTCAAGGGGACAGGGACTTATTGTCGCTAATATGTGCAATTATAATGAGTGATGATGATGCTAACGTATGTTAATGTTATAAACTAGCAAGAGCAATGCAAAATGTTTCTAAATTAAAGTAGAATTTTATATTTCTTTAAGTTGATTTATGTATATGCATAAAAATAAAATAAAAACACTGACACTTTAAAAACTGATCTTTATCAGCCGCTGAAGGTTGGACATTTTTTTGGGTAACTTGAGAACTGTGGTTGGTGATTGAGAAACAGACCTTATTCTTCAAGGGTATACCGCCGTGAGAAATGCTGATGCCCTAAATGTGAAAGTTCTTTGTATCCACAAATCCCCGCTCATCCATCTTCCATATGAGCAGTACGCGCAGCAACACCTCCGCTTCCCAAATTAAATTCTCCACAGTGGTCGCTTCTAAGCACACGCTTCGCGCAGGAGTTCTGCAGGCACTGCCTGGCACTGTAAGAGATCCCCCGACAAAGTGTCACATGCATGTGATCTGGAAGAACAAAAGAGATCAGCATATTTCATATGTATGTATGTATTTATTTAGTTATTTATTATTTTTCAAGATGCTATTCAAATTTCGTAAGATTAGGTATTTATTGAATTACTGAACCACAGAGGTATATGGACTTTGCTCCTCAGAGGAACATTCAACAGTTTTAGTTGTCCATAAATGTCCTCCTACTCCTACGTAGGCCTGTACGGCTGACTTTGGAATTGCAATCAGTTCTTTCCTGGGGTTCACTTGTTCACATAGCATGATATTTTAATTGCGCAGTTCATGTCAGACAAGTAAGTATGCCACACTTGCTGTGACACAACGGCGAATTGAGATCAAAGGGACATGTTGAATACGGCAGGGCCACAATAGCAGAACTGCAAGGAAAGCTAACTGTCATTGTCAGCGATTTCATTTTAATTGCATGGATTATAGAGCTCGTTTCCAAAGATAATGTTTCTTGTTTTACTCCCCTTTTCAAACCCCGCCTTGCTTTATTGCTCTCTTTCGAATGAAAAGCCTATTCATTTCCTCCACATGCTTTCATCTGAATCACGTTGGTCTTTTCATTTACTCCGAGGCAAATGCCCAAATGGGAAATCCGGAAGTGCTTATCATTCACTGAAGAGAAAGTATGGTACGGTAAAGTGGAAAAGGTCCAAACCAATGGTTCTGTGAATGCATGTCCCTATAGATAACGTGAGCTATCCGCTCAGAAAATATTGGACTGTGCAAGGCTACTGCATCAGTGGATATAACCATATAGCAGACTATATCACATAAAGCAACTTGAGGGAATCCTTCTGGTTTGCTTCATGAAAATAATACAGTTATTGTCAAAGGTTAACTTCACACCTTTTTGTAATTATTTTGCAACAAAATAAATTCTTGAAAATCTCATAAATCTCAAAAAACCATTATTAAAAATAATACAGGTGGAAACAGTTTTGAGTTATTACTGAAGGTGTATCACAGTCTATCCCGTGTAAAGATCATACCAACAGGGATTCAACCACTGCAGCATCAGTGTGTACAATATACAGTACAGTAAGCCAGTGTGTGACCTGTTATTTCTTGTATCTGTTTTCTTCTTCTTTATTCCGTCTTCTTCATCTTCTTCATCCCCACAGTAACTGCTTTGTGATTTTTAATAAATATGTAAATTTTCCTGTACTCCATCATTGAAGAAATAATAGGCTGCAGATCTAATTCAGGGTATGTGTGCTGTAAGAAAAATTTAACATGACTTTCTTTTTAATAACTTCTCCTATTATTCTCTCCAGATGGACAGGTCTCACGTAGTGCCCACTCCCCAGTGTTGGTGTGGGGGTACTCCACTGCTCTGCTCTGCCTCCCTGTGGCCAGAGTTACACACTGGCTATTATACAAATAACAAATATGCTTTTGCTGAATGTATATCTAACTCTATAGTATATAGCTTATTATGTCATGTCACTGGTAGCCATGCTTCGGCAACACAGTCATTTAGTAATGGTCTAATGTTTATAGATCTCTATAAGAGAAACACCCAATAATACCAATGTAGTTTGTCAAATAGTTCATTTCTATACAGAATGATCATCTCCAGTATATGTGTTTCATTGGAAGGGTTATTTTTCCCATTATATTTATGTTTACATTACGGTATATGACAGACACTTTTATCCAAAGCGACTTACATGTAGTACATTTGTCAATAGTTGGACAGGTCATACACCCATGTCACCCGACAATAATAAGCTATAACTTGTGTTATGTGTGTGTGGTTAGAAGTCAAGCATAACCCTGGTATATTTACAAAGCAATATTTAATCAACAGCACTAACAGCACACAGTTTCACACATAAGTATTCATTATGATTTATTCTACAGTATGTGTCATTGTCTGCCCTCTTCAGAACAGCAGTGCACTCAGAAGCTGCAAAGACATTTACCTTTACTGTGTTAGTTAGTGTATAATGCACTTGTTTGTAATGCAATATTTACATATTCCCAGACTACTCGGTGTTAACAAAGTCTTAGCACTTAGCATTGTCAAAGGTCACAGATCATAAACGATGCTGGGTTTCAGAAATTCAGTCCATTATTTAAAGCAGAGTGCCTTCTTAAATCCACCACAGACAAGATTGTTGCATTAAGGGATCATAATGGAAGGACAACGTTATCACTGGTTAGACTGAATCACTTAGGAGCGGCTTATCCCTGAACATTTTTGTTTACCCCTTAAAGAAATACAAATGTCTGTTGATTCACGATAGAAGATCTGAGCTTATGTTTGCTTTCATTGATTAGCTATAGGCTAAAATAATGTCATGTTTTCCCAAACCTATTTGATTTAGTTTAAACACAAAACATCACTACATTACAACAAAAAGAAATCAAAGGGGCTTTAAATGCATTTGTACAGTGTACAGTGTATGCGTTTCCAATGCATGCAATCTCACAGCCAGCCTGGCATACTGTAGCAACAGTCTGCAGTCTGTGTCTCAGAGATAGCATCATTCTGCAGGATAAAACCTGAATTAAATGCTATCACGGTGAAATAAGTGCTGTATGCAAGCCGCAGCGGTGATGTGTGATCTATGTTTTGCCTGGAAAACAACCTTGATGTTTCGTGAAGATGGAAAAAAATATTCCTCAACAAAAGCTTGCCATCAGTCATATGAGAACTGAGACCCAGTTAATGGAAGCTATTTGCATATTACTTCAGATTACTCTGAAAGCCTCCTTTTTAAGGTAGATGATTTAGAAATGAAAAGGCGAATTCTGAAAAGAGTTTACAGTAGCATTCTAGTGTAATAGAGACATTTATAATGTTTATGAGGCAAAGCTATCCTACAGTATATAGAAAATGTACTATTGACCACTGCGGCATACTATATTGAGTATTCAACTGCAAATTAATAAAATGAAAAATGTCCACGTTATACTGTTATCCTATTTATATTTCAAGAAATATGTCATTCTGCAGCAGTGAGTACAATGCTATGTGTACAGTATATACAATGTAGGTACATACATACATACATGGTTGCTTATGAAGCGGACTGTTGAAAAGGAAAAAGAAAGTGAAAAAGACTATGAGTTAAGCAACAGACCATTCGGGCCCAAATAACAACCAGCATGCAGGCTGCTCAAGTGTCCTTGAGCAATGCTTCAAGTTGCAGGACTCCGATCCCCCCGGACCAAGAGAACAGATATAAAATCAAAACCCAACAACAACAACATACAATATCAGCCATTTAACATCGACATTCACCGGCCTTTCAAAACATTCTCTCATAATTTTGACAATTCTCGAAGGTCATGTCTTGCCATTCAGCAGATGGAGACAAGTAAATAATAGCTTGAGATGTGAGAAACACTGAAACACCTGGAGCTTTACAGGGAGGTTAGAGAGTGATATTAAGAAGCTAATGACTGCTTTCTGGCATCGCCGTTTCCCCTCAAATAACTGGACGACGGGCCAACTGTGCATAAACCAAAACTGACAGCCTATTTGCAATTCACAAGTGTTTTGCTGGGAGGTGAATTACAGCGTCCCAGAACCACTATTTCCTCCTGTTTCAGAGACGTGGCGTGTATTCAGCTTACACCAAGTCGGGAGTTCTCCAAGGTTTTGCACATTACGGTTAGCGATAGCTATACAGAACATATAACCAGGGGGTGTTTGGATTGTTTTCAAATGTGGTTGGAGGCAGAATAATGGAGCAAAACCTCAGCTTTAAAAATGTTTTAACATTCCAAGAGAGACCCAAGCTTTGTTGGAAACACTGTGCTTCGGTGTGAATGTTATTTTCACATCACTGTTGGTGGTTTGTGAGATTATATGGCAACACTTAGCTCAGCTGCATAACGGTGTGTTTGACAGTTTCATTTTACTCTGAAATGTATAGTAAGCCATTCTGGAGAAACCTTGTTGCTATTTGAACTCTATCAAAACTATCACTCTTCAGTGGCTATAGGATGCTCCCTCATTACCACCACCCATCCCTCGTTTCCACACATTGGAAACACATGGCAAAGGTTAAGACATTGTTCTTGTGTATGGTCTGCACCACTTTGTTTGTGTTCCTATTTACGGAGCCAGGGCTGTTTTTCAGCACGCACTGAAAATCATAAGATAGCGGAGTGCAAGGAGATATTTGATGAATTAAGTGTATTAGCTTAAAGTCGCTTACTATACCTTTAAATGTTGTCCTGGAAGAAGCATATGGCCTTTAATAAGAGTAGAAGGTGGTTGGTTAAATGTGTACATATACTGACTCAATGTGCCAATTCACACACACATGCTCACACACACATGCACACACACACATGCTGTGATCCACCAGCACAGAACCTTATTTCCCAACTGGAATAGGTTTTCTTAGAGCTCATGTGCCACAGGGAAGGAATTGTTGAACATATAACCGCAGGCTGAATGAATTGTTATTAATAATGGTTAGAGGCAAAATAATGAAACAAAGCATTTACTGAAATCTCCCCATAGAGGAGGAAATCAGTAAATCTTAATTTTCAGATGTTTGAAAAAAAAAAAAAAAAAAAAAAAAAGGAATAGCGTAGAAAATGATAATGTGCAAATGTTTAAAGTACAAACGTGTCTACATGAACTAGTACTACCTTTAATGAAAAGTATTCAAGCACAGTGTTTTGCTTTGAATAACGCTATCTTCTTGTGAGAGAGATAAGAAGAGATCGTAGCTGGATTGCAGCTGCTGGAATCATTCAGGAGCGCATGGCTCAGCCACGGTCCAACATTCTGATGTATTGCAAGCATACTCTCATTTTGAGGGAGATTTGTCATAATACCCGAGTCGGCCAAATGCATTCCCCTATTGTAAGAGCCTTTACTCACCATGGGCGCTGCCTGTCAAATATAGAGAAATATACTCTCTGTCATAGTTGTGGTCCGAGAGGGATAGAATAGAAGGTCCTTGGCTAAAAATCACAGGGCTGAACAAGTTGTCGTTGGCTTTGGCTGCCATAGTGTGTGTGTGTGTGTGTGTGTGTGTGTGTGTACAAATACACACATATGTGCGTATTTGCATGTTTTCCTACACTATTCATGCATTCCTTTGTGTGTGACTGACACAAATATGCAACTTGTGTGTGTCTGGTGCGTCTGCGTGTGCGTGTGTGTTTGTGTGAGCGTGTGGTGTGTGAGCATGTGTCTATGTGTGTGTGTGTGTGTGTGTGTGTGTGTGTGAGCATGTGCATGTGTGCGTGTGGTGTGTGAGCATGTGTCTGTGTGTGTGTGTGTGTGTGGGTGAGCATGTGCATGTGTGCGTGTGGTGTGTGAGCATGTGTCTGTGTGTGCGTGTGCATGTGTGAGCGTGTGCATGTGTGTGCTTTGTTGCAGGCTTTTAAAGTGAAAAACAAACAAACAAACAATAAATCAGAGCTGTTACTGTTAGACCAACACTTTATCATTAAGACATCCAGTATAGTGTGTCAACAGGCTAATCTCCAGTCTGTGAAGTCTGAAACATCCAGTTTAGGGCTGGACAAATAATGATAGTGTCCCTCATCTGAAATGCAACCATTAGTCTAATGCAAATCAACCTATTGTGGAATTTACTGGTTCCTTAATAAGCAATGCGTGCCATTTCAGTAATGCAAACAATTCCATTATATTAGCTGTTTCAGATAAAAACTATTATAGCTACATTCAGTTGAAACCTTAAACACTCCTGATACCTGAAGAAATGTATGCAATTATGCAATGCAATTTTTTTCTAGACTTCCATTTTCCATTTGTCAGTGACCTAAGACTTGGCCACAGTACAGGGAGCCATGGCTGTGGCTGTTCCTACTGGTGAGGGCAGTATATTTAAGCCTGCCTATCAGATGCGCCCGTAACCAGGTCTGTTTCTACCGGCACACGAACCCACTGCTCTCCCATGTAGAGAGCGGCCGCTTAACAAGACACGTTAAAACCCAACTGGCTCCAGCTTGAATCGCCAGAGCGTCTTTTCAGGTGTCGGAGAATGAGATTTAAGTTACCTACGCAGTTACCAGCTGGCCACCGTTACACAAGCACCGACTATACCTGCCGGGAACCACTTCCTTCTTCTCAACAGCTCAAGTGTTTTATACAAATGTGGTTGGGGGGGATTTCAGACCACAGTCTGTGGCATTTAAAATAACTTTTTAATTATTGTAAACACGTTTAAATGGTTTGCAGTAATTCACATGTTGGGTCTGCCTTCCTAATTTGCTTTTGAGGTGGGAGGCTATTTTATCACATCCTGCTGAACACAGTAATATGTGTACACCAGCACATTGACTTCACAGCAGGTTTTAATAAAGGGGTTCTTCTAAATGTTTTTGAGATGCTAGATAAACTAGTGTTTAGGACTCCAAAGCATTTGAAAAATATCACATTAATATATGCTAGGTTTGCATTGGTTTGAGTAAATGGATTTATTAGTTCTTATAGAAGAAATCCAGCTGTTTGAGCAAAACATATATTTAAAAAAATATATAATAAAGAAACCCATAATGTATTTCATGTCAAAAGGGGGAAAAAGTAAGGGAAGAAGAAATGCCAAGCCACTAGAATAGAGTCACAGCATACAATGTGAGATACAGTAATCAAACTGAACATACTCTAATTAAAAACGTATGCAAAGGAATCTTCTTTTTAATTTCTATCTTTTAATTAAAACTAATGTCAATTAACAAAGTGTGATTATTTAGCACATATGGGTCACTTAAAACATGACAGCCTATTAACATATCTCTTCATAGTTGTAGTCCTTCTGAGCAAGACAATTTAGAATATAATTGCTTTTATGATGCTTCTCCTTGGGCACTTTTTTCGCTGAAAGACCAAAAGCAACATTGCCTAAAAATACTACTTTGAGTTGAGCCATCTTTTCCAAACTAGACCATGCAAAAACCAACATGGTTTACGACCGCATAGCAACAATGTGAGACATAAAGTGGGAAATAATTATCTTGGTGATGAGGGAGCAAAATCTATCTCAAAGTATAAACTCCAGTTATTTTTGTCTCAGCAAAAAAGAAAGAGTTTCAATTATGAAGAGGTGCTGTGGTTTGGCAGTGTCAGCTTGCTCTGCTGTGGGATTCCCAGCAGAGAGCTTAGGCCCCCCCTCTCAATTAAATCCACAACAGAGCACTTTGATGATGGAGGACTTCATTGTGAACGTGTGGCTCGCTGATCGCCTGAGTGCACTCGCTCTGACCTTCCTTCTGTCCTTCAGTAGGAATGGAGGTATGATAATGGAGAAAGCCGGTGCCCAGCCCCAGCTGAGTGCAGTGCTCTAACAATGACCATTGAGAGTGCTGCAGAATATTCACCGCCGTGGTTCCTAGAAATCAAGCAGCTATATGCCATATCGCACTAGTCGTGGGTGCTGGTGAGGTTTTCTTCTAGCACAGCCTGGTAAATTACAAGCATGATGTCCAAGGGCATTTGTAGTCATATTTGGAGAAGCCAAAACACACATCATGTCATGGAATTACAACCAGTTATCACATGGACACATAGATTTTTAAAATCTTTCATTTGTTACTATCTTACTCAAGACATACAGTACTTTTGATTTACAAAAATTCATATTATTCCACATGGGAAAAAATTATAGTATTAAGTCTTTTCCTCAAGATATGAAATTAGTTTTATTCAGTAAGCTAATTTGTTTCGTCATTATTTGCAATCTCAACTGCTGTTGCTGCACCAGGTAACATCAAGCCCTATTACACCGTCGACAGCTGTTGTCAGCAGGGATCAAACACAATATCTTTAATTTCCAATTATGAATCATGAAATGAAAGTGAAACAAAGAACGGTGAAAACACGGCAGTCTTTTGAGAACTCCCAAGCATATTGAATCTAACACAACAGGCCACGGATGAATTCATGGAAGCCATTGTGCCTAAAAAGAAGCTTAAAAAGTCATTAGGTGGTCTGGCACTGATAACTCTCCCGCCACTTCTTGCCAGCTGACCAATGGCGTTGTCCTCTCAGGCGTTGCGGGCCGTTACAGATTTAATGTGTGTTTTGGCTGCCTAAGGAAATGTCTAATCTGATACCCAACCACCTGCAATATGTTGCTGTTGAACAGGCAAAGGTTTGTGGTTATTCTCAACACATCCACACTTATCGTTCAGACAAATGTTTTCCGACAAAAGTATGATTACGCGCTGCATGTCGACGCTGACTTCCTGTCTTTTGGCTTTGACCCCACAGGGTAGCCACATGCGAGAACACAGGAAATGGCAACGCTGCTACAAAACGGACGCATACTTTTCCGTAACCTCATATGAAGATATTTACTTTCATAATCAGATGCAGAAATGCAACAAGTGAAGCATGAAGGTCCTTTACATTTTTCTTTTCACTAAAGGTGGGTGTCTCTAATGTCTGTCATTGTTTGACTTCATGTAATCGTGAGATAGGCCTGCCAATAATTCTGCTGCTGTTTTAATGTAGGTGTATTCTCAATATCCGGACCAACAGAAGTGGCAGGGGGTGCAGGTGACACTCTCGTGATCACCTGCCAATACAGGCTGTTCTACAGGGACAAGGTGAAGTACTGGTGCCGGGGCTACCAGTGGTACTTCTGCTCTGTGGTCGCTCGGACTGACCAGCCGCAGAACCCGGCTGCCAAGGTCATCATCTCTGACTACAAGAACCTTGGGTCTTTCACCGTGGCGATGAGGAACGTCCAGACTGCAGACAGTGATTGGTACTGGTGCGCTATAGAGACCACCGGCAGAGGCATAGGGGCGAGAGTGCAGTTATCCGTCTCCGGAACTACCAGAGGTAAAGTACTTTAGGTTTAGGTTGTGATGTTTCAGGTGTGTATGTAACTGGGTCTGTTCCGACCTGAACACAAACCCGGCTCTCCCTCATAGAGAGCAGACGCACTTACAAGACACGCTATAACCCAATTGGCCGTAGCAGAGTGTCCTATGAGGGTCCTTTGAGGGGTCAGAGAGAGAGCTTTAACTTACTGTGCAGCTCCCAGCTGGCCGCCATTACATGTATGCGAGAAAGTCCTCTGTACCTTTAAACACAAAAGAGTAAATCCTTCTAGAGAACAATCACAACACAGTTAGACAAGGCCTTGAAAGAAGATAATCAAAAGGCAACTGGATCTTGTAAAAGAGTAAACGTAACTGTATATTAAAAGTATACAATAGCATAAAGAAGTGATCAAGTATTACATTTTTGGAAATGTTTTAAATGCCCCACATCATTATTTTCAAATTGTAATTTGGGAAAGAGTTTTCTCCCTTTGGGCTGAATATTCAGTGTCATGAGAACAACAGAACAGGGAATGTTTGCAGTTTTTGTCAGGGTGGCAGGATAGGTCATAAATGAAAAACCCAGAAAAGATGATATATCCCTCATGATGCTGTTAAAATATAGTGTTGAACTACCAGACGGCACCATCTGATTGTGTATGATTGTATGGTTTTATTGTCATTGCTGTGTGTATTTATTTCTTTATTAATTATTTCTTCAATAATTATTTGTTTTTTTGTGCCTTTTAACCCTGCTGTTGTCCTCGGGTTTCAAACACACACCTTGTTGTGTCAGCAGTGCACATCATATGTCTGTGTAAGATGTAGAATTAGGTTTAGCGCCCTCTATCTGCCACAAAGAACTAGTGATTTGGGTCACTTTGACCCTGAGGACATCACAAGGGTTAAATGTGGGGACAAATCTAACTACTAATGTTATACACCATGAGAGGAATTATGGCTAAATTACGTTAAGTTAGATAAAGTTAGTCCAGCCCAGGACTAACCACACAACTTTAAAATTGTGGATTTTATGGTAGATGTTAGATGTGTACACTGTACAGGTACATATATGTGACAGTTTTCTATTGTACTGCACTATATGGTATGTTCACCTAACCATGTCACAGATATTGCTATACGATGTAAAGTACAGTACACATGTACATATATGTGACAGTTTTCTATTGTACTGCACTATATGGTATGTTCACCTAACCATGTCACAGATATTGCTATACGATGTAAAGTACAGTACACAGGTACATATATGTGACAGTTTTCTATTGTACTGCACTATATGGTATTTTCACCTAACCATGTCACAGATATTGCTATACGATGTAAAGTACAGTACACATGTACATATATGTGACAGATGTAAGACGTACATACATACATCTTGCAGCGCGTGTCTCCCAGGAAACAACTGGGGCACACACTGTAGGGCGACAGAGGCAAACCTTTACGTCCCCGGGGCCAGTTACAACGGCACACCGCCACCCCGCCACGCCCACTGCCAGAGCAGCCACGCCCACTGCCAGAGCAGCCACGCCCGCTGTCCCCGCCATGCCCACCACTGATTTCTGGTTGCATCTGCCCAACACCACGGCTGGCATGACAAGGTACTGGCTCTGTAGACCAAGGGTGCTATATGTATGTGCATTGGTTGCTATATACTGTATGTATCGTATAGGGTGCTATATATGGATCGTATGTGCTACAGTATATACTGTATGTATCGTATAGGGTGCTACAGTATATATATATATCATACCATAGCAAAGGGTGTGTAAAATGAATGTATCATATGTGAATATGGGTGCTATATATTGTATGTATCATGTGAATAGGGTGCTATATAATGTATGTATCAAATGTGCAGTGGTGCAGCTCTTAGTTACTTTAACCTAAGCATAGATTTGAAGTCAGCAGGTGAATGCTGTTTTATTTTCTGAAATGAGATATACAACATAGAAGCTGTGTTCAACACAGGGAGAGAAAAAAACAATCAGTAAACTACTCCTACTTCAGTCAAGTTTAAAGTACTATCTGCATTTGTTTATGTAGTTAAAACAGTTGTAGCATCTTGCAAATTCTACAAGCAAGTCAGTGCATTCAATAGTTTCAGAGTCATTAGGTTCTGTAAATTCATTGTGGCAACAATAAAACAATACAGTGACATTAAAAAGAAAATACACTCATGTATTTTTGATTTGTATTTCTTTTTACTAATATTTTGTAAAAATTGGACTCAACAAATGTCACTTTTATTGGAGTAATATTGGAGCATCTATTTTTTGACTCAAGTAATGCATTTCTGTACTTCTGTCCACTTCTGCATATGTGAAGAAATGAAAGCCATATCATGTGTTTGTTATTCTCTACAGAACATGGCGCCACCTAGATGTTGTACTGAAGATGTGGAGCATAGCTCGATGGGTGCTGACAGTCGTTCTTTGTCTAATCTTGATTATATTTAAGTCTATATATGACCTGTAATGCCCTTCTCACACCCCTTATACATTCCATAAAAAGAAATGTGTTGCTAGGATGTCTCTGATTGTTTTCCTATTAACAACTGTCTCATTATTCACTTGATGTTTTATTTAGAAAAACGCGGATAATCTAAATACATCATTTTTACATACAGTACATAAAGGTTTGATGGTTTTGCAAAATTAATATAAAACATACCGTGAACCATCATTTGATATTGTAATACATGATGTATATTTACAGTATATACTGGTTATATAAAATTAATATAATATAGAATAGAGTACTGCTACTTGACGCTGAAAACTAGGGGAAACACACTTCACATCCTCTAGAGACAGGCTCTCTCTCAACTGACTTAATGGCTCACATAACCCACCTGGTTGTCCAGATGCCACATTGAGCCCAAATGCACACCAAACACAGAAGCAATCCCTCCTGGACACTCTGGCTAGAACTGTGCTCAACAGCTTCCCACAAGGCCCCGTTCACCAAAATGTGCAACGAAACAAGGGTTTAATTCCAGCCAGATGCTGTGGCTACAACGTGCAACTCAAAGCAGATAACACCAAAGCTTAGCCACACAACACCAGCCCACGAGAAACAACTATCAGCTAACCAACACACAGAAGGACTTCACTTCCCAGACACTCTTGATCAGAGGATGTGGTAGTTGAACACAACAAAACATAGCAATTATCACTAGACTGTGCAGGGCCAGCTAACCAATCAAACACAACTGGCCTTAATAGCATTGCTAGCTCACACGAGCAACCAACAACACCACAACCTTAACCAATCCACAGCTTAAAGCCACACTAACATATACAGTAGTAGTCAGAAGAACACAATATTAATACGCATCTAGTTCAATCCCGGAGTAGCTCACAATTTGTTATGCTTGGACAATGCTGCCATCTCATCTATTATAATTCAACTGATTTTTAAAATAACATTACCTCATGGCACTCTGTTAAGAGGTCTTTACATTTTTAGTATTTAACAAAAGAAAAGCTTCCATTCTGCGTTGTTTTCAAAGGTGAACCATTTAACCAAGTGCTTTGCATAGTCTATACTTAAAGGATGTCTTTGAATATGGTGGCTACATTATTATTTTTTCTGTTTGTTATTGCCTTCAACAGGCAATGACACAGTTTAAGTAGAAATCCCATAACAGAAAGGCACAGGGCTTGGCCAAACCCAAGAGAGTGTGTGAGCGTGTTTCCTGAGGGAGGCATAAATAATTGTACTAATGTGATGGACCCAGTCATCTGCCTTTGATGTCCTCGTGATCAGACATGTAAACCCTGATGGCAGCAGGCTGCTTTGAACCAGAAGAATTGAGAGTCAGCACAGCAACACCAAAGGAATGAAGAGAAGGTTGCTGCTGTAAACAAGGCTTTTCTCTGAGGGGGTGAAGCACTTCCACAGGCTGCCTCTATGAGAAACAACAGACTGTCAGGCCTATCGATCACAGCTACCTGGCAAAATCAGCTAGAGCCGACTACACTGAACGATGCTGTTCATAAACAAAGACACCTGCAGGCACATTATAAAACACGTTTGAACAATAAAATAAAACACACATAGCAATACATCAAATTACACGTTTTATTTATTTGCAACATGTATAGACTAGCTGCTTAAGGAATTAGCCAGTAGTGTATGTTATTTGTTACTGTAAATATTCTAAATGTTTGATTGCATGTTAAAATATATGATATATGTAGTTCTTAGATATGTTTTGTTAGTTGAAAGTAAACTTAAATGGTTACAAAATATATAGTAAAATCAAAAGTCTTAACCAGTCACAATTGTTAAGTGTGTTAATATCTAATGCAATCATGAGATAATTAATAAATAATTATGTGGAATTGTGCTCATCACCAATATACGTGTAAATACCATGCTTTAGCTGTGAGCCATCAATCATTTGAACACTCTTTATATCCTCTCTTTTTCTCTCAACTGAATCATTTTGGAGACACCTTCACCCAGAGCCATTTACAGTTGATCGCTAGGAGCTGCTACTGAATGCTAAGCTAGGCTGCCATGCTGTAAAGGGACAATTAGTCAAAACACAATGTGTGTGCATTGCATTGTGTACGTGTGTGTGTGTGTGTGTGTGTGTGTGTGTGTGTGTGAAAGACAATGCATTCAATATGTGTGTGAGTACTTTATTGTGGAAATTGTGTGTGACTATAGTCCTAAATGGTAGTGTGTTGGAAGATAGTATTTTTTTCTATGCAGGTGAGTGTGTGTGTGTGTGTGTGTGTGTGGGGGGGGGGGGTTACATACAGTATTTCTTTCTGATCCATATATACAAAGCCTTCAGGAGAGAATAGCTAGGCTGTATGGCCTGAGGCAGGTTCCTGGTCCTGAGGGCTTTAGCTCAGTGGTCAACATGACAGCACTGGTGCAGAGCAAGAAAAGGAACAGTACTGAAGCGGTCTTAAATATTCCATAAAGATGGAAGCCTGTACACAGTCACCTAGGAAATGACACTAAAGTCTGCATTGCAATGTTAAGATATTATTTAATATTAGCACAAAGAAAGGTGACACTCCACAAATTTGGTGTTTTAATGACCTTTGCAACCAAATTCAAATTAGGTAAATGGATTGAGACACTAATGAAAGTTGATAAAGTATTCAAATGTTTAACTTATATTAGCTTCAGTCAGAAAGCATCTCTTCAGTTGGAAGAGATGGAGATGAAGACCACACAGGCCAGGCCCCTCAAATATAAACATTTAAACCCCTCGAATATTACATTATTAAATTATTATGATGCATTATTGAACATTTTTCTGGTATTTTCTACATGTAAATTAATTGCATGTTAATTTCTTTCTTCGTTTTGGCTTCATGAAACAAATTATTAATTAATAGTTGTACATTATAATAATGTTTAATAAAAAAGGTATAGTCTCAGCTGTCCAGATTATTATGGTATAGTTCAGCCTTCCATCAGAGGGGAGTCAAGCTGAGCTAAGCTTTTATGTTTGTTTTTTATTTCTGCTCATTCACTTTCTGCTCATTCATGTCTAGACCAGGAAATGCTGATTTGACAGAAACAAAATTTTTAATAACATTTAAAAATAGGTATTTTTCATCTCACCACTGCATCCATCCCATATATCCAGACACGTATCAACAGTTACCAAACACTTCTCTAACTATTCTCTAACACATTTTTAATAGATATTTTAAGCTCAAACACATACACACACACTCACATAAACTCTCTCTCTCTCTCTCACACACACACACACACACACACACACACACACACACACACACACACACACACCCTAGGAATTCTACCCATGGGAAGTAATTGTACTTTCTGATCTGTGATTTGACCTTAACCAGTCGGGTATAATAGAGAGTTGACATTTTTCCTTTCAGTGCTTCGGGATCCTGAATGAAATCCCTGGCATCACCGCGTCACTCAACAGATGCGGAGGCGTTTAAGTTGGCCCGGGTGAGGTTTGTAAGGGCAGCTGCCCAATCCATCCCGATGTGGACATCAGTGAGCGGGTTGTATAGCTCCATTTGTTACAGTGACAGGCAGTACACATGGATGGGATGATTTGGCAACCGTTGGTGTGTGGTAAATAGCTTGTTCTGATTCCAAACTAAATTAATGAAGAAACATGACATGATGCCTTGGGGGAAAACAATAACGTCTATTTTATAGGTCTATTTAAATAATGTCTATGCATTAGTCCATTTAGTCCATAGAACTAACAGTGTTGTTAGGGGAAGGGGGTGGGGTGTGAATACAAATATAATGTAGGCTGCTTGTTTTTGTTGAAAACTATTATTTAATTTTAATTCTATGCAAGGAAATATATTGTTTCATTTATGTTTATTAGTTTACTGGATTCTTTTGACCCAATAAACAACAACAATTCAGGACTCTGTCATTTAAAAAATGTACTTTCAGATTCATAAATTGTTTGACTGGACAACATCAGAAATAAAAGTAGAACTATTGAAAGAAAGCAGGTGACAACAACAACAAATAAAATCCATGGCATACTAACATACGTCACAACACTACAAATATCTCACTCCCATATGGACTAATAGGACATCTTGACTGCATCTATCACTAAAGACACCAAACGTAGCTTGACGTGATCTTTGCCTTTACGTTTTCCGAGCAGCAGGCATGAACCATGAATAATGCATACCTGTCAGACTTGTGTCTACTTGTGGTTCAAATGAGATCTCCTTATTTGGGGTTCCCGGGGTTAGCCCAACTTAAATGTCAGAGCTAGCTCTGAGTAATCTATTACTTGAAAGGGACCTTTTATGTAACCTCAGCTGAATGCTCTGTTGTCGCATCTTAGTGATTTTCTAAAATATCCACCTCAACAGCCTGTTTTTCACATGACTCTCCGTGCCATTAAATGACAGTTAGAATGATGTTTGCAGTGCATGCTTTAAGAGATAGCAGTCCTGATGAATCCATCACATATCTGAACACTTGATGAACAATCAAGGACTTGTTTATCACAAGAGCTGACATCTTGTCTACGGTATTGGTTTGGAATATGACACATCCGCAATTACCACGCTCTTCAAAATGAACCGGTATTACAGATGTCAGATTGCTGGAATTTATTATATGTCCCATCACACCATTACAGCTGCCAATGGATGCACAAATAGTATTATTATGTTTCCTTTAGCAACCACACTGCATGTTGTCAGGGCCTAGCATTCAACTTTTGTTTTAAAGTTGTTGTGGAGGCAGAGATAGATTGTGTAATTAGCATCCGTCTGACAAACACATAGGTCATAGTGATGCACTGGGCAGGTTGCCAGGTAAAAGACAGTTTGCATTAGATCAAATTCACCCTCATACAGCCCAGTCAAGCATGCAGGTACTATTGCTGTTGAGGTCCATAGCTTGTGGTTTTTTTTATTATAATTTTTTCCCTCTTTCCTTTCAGCTACCAAGCTAGACGTAATATAATTATAATCTGCCATAGCCTTATTGCCTTGGCTGAAGTTCAAAGCGTGGCATTCACCATGGCTCAACATGGCGTGGACGCATCACTCCAATTTGTTTCACGCTGTCAATTAACTGAGTGAGACAGTTTACGTAGCTGACTGACAATACGTGCTTCAGCACCCATGGATCACTGTGAGGTTGATGCTCATGTGTGAGCGTGGGTGTGCATTTGTGTGTGTGTGCATGAATGACAGTGAGAACGAGAGTGAGTGTGTGTATGTGTGTGTGTGTGTGTGTGTGTGTGTACGTGTACGTGTGAGTGAGTGAGAATGAGAGTGTGTGTGCATGTGTGTGTGTGTGTGTGAATGTGCTGGGGAGCATTCATATTAGAAGTAAATAATAAACATAAATTTGTTATTGTCATAATCTAGATTTAGCAATCAACTAGAATGGTAGGGAATTGCAGGTGCAATGGTTTACAGTGGAACTGTATTGTAGCTCTTCAAACACAGTACTATTCTGTAGAAAGACTTATTGAACTGATTGTTATTGAACTGGTTATTGAACTGATATTTGAGCTCGATCAAAACAAAAACACGTCTTCCTTCAATGCAATAGGGTATTGCGAAGGCTGGGCTAAGGGACCACTATTAAATGGGACCACTATTTTTGTGGTCCCATTTACAGAGCCAGAAACAGCAGACTGCTTTTTCAGTAGGCACACAGAACGAGCAGCTTTTCACTGAATTTGAGAAAAAGGTTGACTCCACCTTTAAATGACTTTGCAGCTTTGCTAATTCGTCGTGTGTCCAAATTTAACATGATTTTGTCACCTGACTTGGGAGAATGTGAAACACACGTGTGATCACACACATGTTTCACATTCTGCCACGTGACATTCCTGTGGTTTTTCTGTAAGGGTAATGTGAGGTGTATGCTCACAAAGTCTACACAACACAGTGAAACGGATATTAAACTGGGTTGTAGAAGGATTTTGACAGTTTTCTGTACTTTGCCATATCCCTTCAGAGATTATTGCAAGTAGATGTCTGAACTGTACATGTGCATAAAGAAACTCTAACAGAGGAGTATGTAGAAAAACGTAATTTGCTGCTATAGTAACATTTAACATAATGTATAGTATTTGTATAGTAATGTATTTTTAATCTTTACTAAATGTAAGTAGCTAGCAATCTAGGATTATTGGTGTATTCTGTACCTACCATAGCACGACTCCATGGTGAGACCAAACAATGGAGACAGCCATGGCGGTGATCGTTGGGGCGCACTTGAGCCCAATTAACCATCCTTCCTATGTACTGTCTGTAACCCCTACCCCCTTCCCCGCAGGCACAGGAGATAGCGAAGCCACTGGACTGCGAACAAGGCTGTTTACTGAGGGCAGTGGCAGTGTATTCCCTCGCTCCACTCGGTTCTGGTTTTGGAAACTAAACAAACAATAAAAGAGAAGCAACTGTATCCCGCTGTTTTAACCCTCGTGATGCCCTTAACCCTCGTAATGTACTCAGAATTATAGTATTTAGCCACACGGTGGCGCCATCTGATTGTGTATGATTTGTGTGTTTTTCAATT
>JAODUG010015569.1:0-23359 GCA_027564795.1 Aphredoderus sayanus | reverse complement strand
CACACACAAACACACACCCCTCCCAAGCACACGCATACACACCCACCCACCCGCCCGCCCAAACACAGGCTGTTAAAAGTTCAGCTGTATGCATTTAACTCCTCTTCAGCCTGTGGCTGACAGATGCGCTCTTTTACCAAAAAACACAGGAGGTAGTCAATAGTTTGTGTTAATGTCTCTGTCACTGTGCACTTTCTTTGGGGTGAGCTGAGTGCAGTCCCTGTCAACTAAACGTCGCCAGGGAGAGAGACAGACAAAAGGAAAAAGAAAAATATAAACATGTTGTTGCTTTTTTGCCGCTAAGGACTGCTGTCCATAACTTCGAAGGTTGAAGTGATTATGGTTTGGAAGCCACATACACAACAGAAACACACAACTAATTCCACCCACTCTTTATTACATAACTAAATAACTAAACAATGTTTCTGTAAGATGTAAAATGTTTAAGCAAAAATAATGATCAAATGCTATTAATATATAAGTAAATACATAAATGCACTCATGAATATTAAGAACCATAATTTCTCATCAAATAGACCTATACCTACATTATATTTGTATAATCTTTGTTAAATTTAAAGTATATGTTGAAATCATGTTAAATAAACAAAGCTACTCATCATTTATCAATATTGTTCACATGTATATTACTATACATTAATTTAGAGACTGGGTTTATCTTCGCAAAATCATGGTGTGTGTAGTGATGCAATAGACCACTGTTGCACTGTTGCTTGGGGGATGGAGTTGTATTTCATTAGGTTGAATAGCAGGTAAGCCTGACTTAATCATACTTAATTCCTCTAAAAAAAATCATTATAATGTTCTTGAATCCTGTTAATTGCATGCTGGGCTAAGCAAAGTGTCTGAGACTATAGCAATTAAATATCAGCACTTTGTAACCCTGATGTCTTAGCATCTCTTTGACGAGCTTGTCGTGGTGAAAGGGTCTAAAAAGCCTGCCGTTACTTTCTGTTGCCAAGCAGAGCTGTCTCAGCAGGGGGTAGAAAGTAAAAAAAAAAAAAAAAAAGTAATAGCAGAAGTAGAATGTAGGCTGGGTGACTGTGTCCTGCCTGCGATGATGAAGTCAATGCTCTTGTGGCCCGACATATTCCACAGAGGGGAAGACAATCAAAATAGCTGTGCAACTTCTTGGCTCCGGAGACCGCTGGCAACCCATTGACCCCAATGTCTTTTATGCCGTTTAGCCTAGAGCGCTAGCTATCAGATTATAACGCTCCGCGCCTTTGATTGGTGTCCCTGCCAGGCCTCGCGGAAGCGCTTCAGCACGTGTCCTACCGTCCAATATTCCTCGTTGAGTAGCTCTCTACCCTTTCATAACTCAACTCCTCACACCTCCCAACTCCCTACACCTCAACGTACAGTGGTGAGGGTTGTGTCTGCCTGGCATGGCATAGGGCTGTACTGTTAAAGCGATAATGTCTCAACAGAGCGCATACGGGTATCGGCGAGTTTGACAAAAGGGTTCTGAATGTCACTTCCATGTTGGGGTGTTTGGAGAATGGTGGGGGAGAATTGCCAAGGCTGTCTGGCACATTGACATCTCCACACCACAATGACTTCACATTTGGCCGTTTGCAGCCTGCAGTTTAAGAAAGCTACAGTACAGTGCACGTGTGTGAGTGTGTGTGTGACAGAGAGAGAGAGAGAGAGAGAGAGAGAGAGAGAGAGAGAGATAGAGAGAGAGAGGCTCCCCTAGGTGACTCACTGTATGAAAGCTCCAATAGCCATCTCTATGATAATTTCCTATTCACTATGAACAAAGATGGCAGCGCTGATACAATTCATTTCCCCATTATTAACTGGTGCAGAAATATCGAGGCCAGCAGGAGTGACTCTTTCTTTCCGCGGTGAGGACTGGCGGGGTTTGTTTTACTGGTGGAAGGGCAAGGTTACCAGTACGGAGTAGATGGGCTGAGAAATCATGCAGGCATGATGCATTTTTATCAAGACATGGGCTACTGAGTGATTCTCTCTCTCATTACTGCGACATGCTGCTGTTGACAGATCATATGTGTACTTTACCTTCTACCCACAATGCCTTGTGAGTCTCTTGTTTATACTTACAATATATCTAGTTTATCAGATTGAGATTTTAATTTAAAAAAATAATAATTAGTTGCCACTGGTCTTCCAGTTTTATCAAGGCTGGTGTCATGTTTTTCTATTTATTTTTTAGTTTTATTATTTTACTTCATACCCGCGACTCCTTCCTCCCCTTTGAATGCTAATTATTTGAACATATCAGGTAGACAATTTAATTTTCAATTAATAATGGTCTCCTCCAGTGACCTTGGAGTCCAGGAAGGAATTGCACTTTTAGCCCCCAAACACATTTTCTGGCAATTATTGATGACATTTAAGAGGACATTTTTACTTTTAGTAAATTCATGCACTTGTCAGTGTGCATGTTCTCTGTATGTATTCCAGTAATGCCCTTATTGTGATAATTAAAAAAGGGTCCAACAAAAGCCTCAAGGCAGAACTGGCCACTCTGATATGGCCTTGGTTAGCTGAGAATAACAGATTTACAGGCATAGTTAATATGTCTGACCACAGCAAATTGTAATGCTGGTAAGATTACAGAACCAGATTGTAGACTGTATAACCATAGCACTTTTGGCTCATCATCAACTGAGCGATATATGTCCCATTGAAGGGACACTCCTCAGTTTGCATCTGGAATAACCCATGTGGTTCAAACAGGCACACAGCATCATAGTTTTGGTTTGAAACTGGAATGCACATCCCCGTTTCCCTTAAGTGTCTCACACTCCACTCCTCTTCTCCGAGGCCCGAGACGTTCACGTGGCATAAACATAAACCACTGAGCCAGGGGGGAAATATTAGCCTTCTCTGGCTGCCATAGCACAATTGAGGAGAAGCGTTTGCAGGCTGCAATGAAGGTTATGAAGTGTAAGACATAGTGTAAACTTTAAATTTGTCACGGGCACACACACACAGCTGCACAGAGATGAACAGGCGAGCAGGGTAGCGGTAGAACAACAGAGGGCAGCATGTATGTAAGGAAAACAATTATCTGATATTGACAGCCAGTGCAATCAAAGGCTGGCGCCGGCAGACTCGACGAGGTGCCAATCAAGCCAGTGTCTCTGCCTGGCGTCGGAGCCGCGCCGCTGAGATTTCATTTCAGCGTCGGAGGAGAGATGCTGCCGCCGTGGTGAATCGTCAGTCAATAGCTCAGAGCCGATGGTTAATGTTGATTTATGACATTCACCCCGCCTTCCCCTCCCCTCATGAACCCACCCACATCAACCCTGCCGCCCTGCAACGATCATCTGCAATACGCAGTCGGAGGGAAGGCGCGCACGAAAATCAGAATCAGCGGGGGAAATGAAAGCGGAGGAGCTGGGTCTACAACTAAGGAACTGTTTATCAAGCCTGCTCTCGGTTGCCTGTCTCATATTGTTTTGATACCCCCCTTCCACACACACACACACACACACAACCCTCCCCCAACACCTCTGTCTGCTGTCGACCGCATCTTCACGGAATAGTCATTGACTCTGATGGATAGTCTCGGATCTGCTTGCTATATTCTTCACTGTACGGCATGGAATAATGGAGTGGGTTCACCAGAGATACAGATTCAAGGTTCTCTTCAGTTAAGGCGTGACATATGGATGTGCTGTGAGCATACAGCGCATGTGTTATTAGTGATTAATGGTGTTACATGATCTTTCTGCTCAAAGGTCCCACTCATGTATTCAGTCACGTTAGAGCGTGTATAAAAAGTGCAACAGACACAATGTTCAGAAGAGAGACAACTAATTTAGAGTGGGAATGGTCAATATGGGGCCTTTAATGTGTTATTTCTTTTTAGTCTCTTGTTTTACAGTGCCTCCCTCTAAAATGTCAATGAAGGGGGCATTGCGTGAAACCATTTGTATCATATTGAGTTGGCTACAAGTGGAGCATCCCTCAACAGAATATTCTCTCTGACAATCTCTCTCACCCTATCTCTCCACTGTACAGCTAGATCTCAGCATATCTGCCTGGACCGGCAAATTTCAAGTATTGGATTTTCACAAACACATCTCAGTTACCTTGATTGGAGATTGTTTAAAAAACAACTAGCGCGGCAATTACCATTTTTTTGTATTGCGTACACACTAAAATGTTATATAACACACCGTTAAGTGAAACCTTACACTCTGGGAGCAAAACCAGCCCAGATCGGCACAAACATAAGCACATTCTCAGCCTCACACCTTTGCAAAACACGAGACACTATACTATCTAACACAATGTCTCTTCTTTGCCATTTCAAGACACTGCCTTCCAAAATACCACACCTACAGTATGAACAAATCAACCACAGCCATCAGGACAATACAGACACTTGTGTGCTTAACTCTACACTCACCAGTCATAAGTCATAAGCACTATAAAAAGGCAAAAGGTGAGTTTACCTGCTGCAACAGAAACTGAAGACAGCATTGAAGTACAGTAACATGAAGAAAAAAGAAACATAATTGGCCACAGCTATTTTTAATGTCCAAGGCCAACATGATGGTGGCATCACTGTGTACTACAATACATCACAATGTGTACTGCAATTATGCAACATAGATCCTTACAACAGGTCCTTACACATACAGTAATATGTGCTGTTCATGTTAAATGTACAACATGTAACATGTGTTTCATTTTGCAAACAATCTGAGGCGTTCTGCTACTTTTGTGAATGGTTGTGTGAATTGTGTGTAGTGTTTTGACAAAAGGAGCCCTGTTTTCTGAATCGTAAAATAAAATAAAATACTGTAAAAAAAAGGCTATGGCGAAGACAGAAATGGTTCAGGAGCCAGGTACTGTGTTTGACATCCGTCTCAGGTTAAGATTTGTGGATTTAGTTTTATGATCTTTCCCCCCGTCCCACACATCCAGCGTTATTTATTTACCTTGGCTCGTAGAAGTCAACGCACTGTGGTCAGACTTAGGGAAGGCTGGGTATGGGCAATCCGTCTCTTTGGCAAGCAGAGAGAACTCATTTACTAATTTGCTAGCCTGTAACCCCTGTCATTTCTATTCGTGCTCCATTAGGAAAATATATGCCGACATCATTCCTTGAGTTACACAGCTCAATTGTATTTATAGCACCCCACCCCATCCATGTTTATATTTTACACATGGTTGTGGGAGGGAGAGAACAATGTGAACATCTGTGTGCAGTATAGGTGTGAGGAACACAGTGCAGAGTGCTGTGGTGTGCTAAGAGTGGTGTGTGTACTGCATACGTACACACTCACACATACACACGAATGCGCGCGCACAGTACAATCTCACACAAACACACATGCGTGCGAGCGCGCACACACACGCGCGCGAGTTACATGTATACCAGCCTTGTTAAAAGCAGTCGCAAATTGACAGTGTGTTCAGTACTTCCATTCCAACTGATCTTTGATTCATATAGGTCTTTAAAGACCAATGTGGCACAATTACCATTTAAAGTGGTTTACATGCACCGGCTACACTTTTGTCCATTTTTCATCTGAAGAAATATTATTCATTGTCATTATCAAACATACACGGTGAGCATTTTTCCCAGGTTTAGCCGAGCT
The DNA here is from genome assembly GCA_027564795.1 of Aphredoderus sayanus. Lineage (NCBI taxonomy): Eukaryota > Metazoa > Chordata > Actinopteri > Percopsiformes > Aphredoderidae > Aphredoderus > Aphredoderus sayanus. The sequence goes on along the minus strand of JAODUG010015569.1, from coordinate 17,753 downwards.
ATTGAGATATTTGCATCACGATTAACTCTAAACAGACTGAAGCCTCCCAAACTCGAGTGACACCAGCTGGGATAATCAAACAAACAAAATCCTCAAAACAGATCCCAGTCATAAACAATTATATAAAAAAAAACAGCATTGTAATATTCCATATGCAACACTTAACTCCTATTCCACCGCTCGCTCATTCCCCACTTCACGGAACACACAACAAAGCGTTGTAAACGCTACTGGCAGAGGAAGAAACAATGTTATTAATTTTTCAACCTGGAAACTGTAAAATACCTGGGAAGTAGATAATTCTGTCAGGGGGACGACATGTATTTCCTCCTTCCTAGTGTCAACACAACTTCTTTGAGGTGTGCAGTTGATGTCTGCGAGAACCCGATAAGTCTCTTATTCTCTGCAAAGAGTAATTTGCAATAGGGAGACGGCTGTATACAGGCCTTCTCCATACTGTTAATTAATTCATTCTGCCTTTGATGTTTCTTCAGGTTTTAATGGGAAAATAACAAAATTAAATAGGATGCTGTCTTCCTTCGTTGTGAAAAGAATGATCCATGGTTGGCGCATCAATTACTGGAGTTGAAATAAATTAATTAACCAGAAATAATGCTGCATAACTGCATACTGGGAGCAAAGTATTGTTTCCCTCTAAAAAGAATAGCTACACCTTATTGCTAGTTATTCACACCTTGGAATGCCAAACACATAACATGTGTAACCTAAAAATAACCCCTTTTAGTGAAACTTTCCAACTTAGATGACCTCAAGGGACTAGGTAAACAGCACCCCAATCATAATAAATGTACAGTGGGAGTGGCTGAAGGGTAGAGAGGGGTGGATAAGACAGAACTGCCAGCCACTATGCAAACTGCTTGTGATAAATATTTGGCTATCAAAATCCCAAAAACATTTTTGTAATGCTACTTTCAACTTTAAAGAGCCATTTCAAACACAACTCTAAAATTGTCCCTTTAAAGTGTTTGGGTATTGAACCTGCCTACTCAAGCTTTTTTTTTTTTTGATTGAGTGGTTAGAATTCACATGGTGGGTTGTGACCCTTTGATTGTGGTTACATCCTCTAAAATACACCTATTGGCCTCTGTGCCCTGTTGCAAGCCACCTCTTAATTTGATCAATGACGATGAGTTTCTCTGTATAATGCAATTCACACATCATCTCAAGTCTGTCAATGGCTGCAATGAAAGGTCAAACAATAAAATATATTTTCGGCAAAGATAGACTGCAGCTAATTAGAATACACTTTTCAACCCTTCAAGGAGGGGTTCTTAGACAGCACATAAAGGTAAAGGTATGAAGCATCCATTTATATTTGGTCAACAGCTTATGACATACTAGGGTAAAACATGATGACCTTTGCACTAACCATTAACATGCTGGGACAAACATAGTATCATCCCTATATAAAGCTGTGAGAGTTTATATACCAGGCAGGGTCAGCCTGATAAAAAACTACAACACCAGAGATGGTAATGGCAAGCTGATTATCTCGATGTTTAGTGTTTCAGCACAACCTCTAATTACTTCCAAGGCTAGGCTTTAAAAAAGCAATTATGCACTGATACCAACTGTACATCTCACTCCAGTGGTTCAATGCCTGTATTATTCACTTAGTAATAATTTGTGGGATGATATTGCCAATAAGTCGATCAAAATTAGAGAAAATAAATTGTACCTCCTGTCATTCAATTAAAAATGAGTGTCCAAATGTAGTATTCACAGCATTACTTAAGCAAAGCTTATGCATGCTTCATTTGCATATGAATAAGGCTTTCACATACAGCAGCATTTATTCTACTCAGCCTACAGTGCGTGTAGTGCTGTTACAGTCATTTCACTCCATTTATTCTACCTTTATATCCACATTCACTGAATGAAATCTCACCAGAAGCATCCTTTAAAGTCTTTACTTTCAGCGACCAGTAGAGGGCGTGTGTCTTCCCCAATCTCCCTCCACTGTGTGTTCCATTGAAAAGTTACTTAAGACATCACTAATGCTACGGCTAAGCCCCTTGATGTGCTATTGGCTCTGAGGTGCTTCAACTCAATGCCCTCGGATGCAGTATGCATCAACACATTCACCTTATAAGGGGCAGGCTTTACACATGTTCTCAAATTAGACACAAACTGCTCCTTCCTTGTAGCCCGGGGTGGCATATAATTTACATACAATGTTACAATGGAAGTGCTATACTGTACTCAAGCACTGTGGTACAGTGTGTTAATTAATGAAGACCAAAATGTCTTAAGGCGATGTTAGTTTTTAAAAAGGCTACCTATAGGCTGGTAAAGGCGCCATGCTCCCGTTTAAACCATGTGGCACTTGTCTGTCTAGGCACAGATGTCCAAAAAAGGCCCAACTTGACAGCGTGGCCCCACAGACAGGCGCCGGATTAATCATTTGTGACAGCTTCAGCGAGCTGGACGTGGACAGTCATCCCCAAGCCATTACATAAGCACAACCAGCTGTTGTTCCAGGAGAGGCCTCCCTGCACTGGTTCTTTACGGAGGTGTGGTTGGGTGCGTGATCCCCACTCACATACAAATCAGTTAAAACAATATTACAGGGGCGGTATCTTTCACAGCAAGCGAGTTGGGGAGAGAGAGTGAGAAATAGAGAGTGTTGCGGCTGTGTCTGCAATATAAATGCAAACAGAGTTAGGTGACTTTTGCGACGGCTCTCTCCATGTATCCCACATTATTAAACAATGCATTTGACATGAATGGCAATGACTTGTATAAACATATCTACGCGGTTTATACGGGTGGTTTTAGGAGGTACAGCCAGCACCCATTGTGTAATTATAACAGCTTGATTTGTGTTCAGAGGTAATTCCACCGAAGCAACTATGTTGTGATTAGCATGGCCATGAATGGAGCTAGATTATACCCAGTTGGTGAAAATGGAGAAAAGACTGCAATTAGATACACCATCATTCCTTCTTTATTTGATTCAGAGAACATCGCCTTGTTCTGCCACAATAGGATTTAGATAGTCCCATTGTGATGAAAGCCTATTTTGTAACCTGGTGAACGAACGGAACATGACACACTACTTTGTTTCTACAGGACAAAAGACAGTGTTGGCATGTGTCTTTTGACAATATGCCTTTGCAGGCTATTTCAAGTCTTTTCTTCATAGAGCGCTCGAGAGCCATGCAGTAGCTCTTTGAATTGATGTCCTGAAAAATCGCTTTGTGTTCAAGATACAGTATGCCAGGGCGAATCAGTCTGAATGAAGATCCTAATTAGTATATGTGTGTGTCGCAGAATAACTAAGACAGTTGAATTAGTGCTGTTTTACACTTAAGTAAAATTAGAAAAGAATACATACTATAACTCTTTGCTGTAGGTTAAACCAGTAATTGAATACTTCACGTTTATTGAAACGCACTACAATAGCATGAGTGGATAAATAGTAGAGTATGGCTGGTCACAGGAAAAAAAACAACCCATAACAATACACCAACAACCAACCTACTGTAATTGTAATTATACAAATAGTCAACAATGGTCTGTTAACATCCAGTAGACTTTTTATTATATGTAGTATCTTGTTTTCAACAAAACGCACAAGAAAGGTAGAAGTTATACTTTCAATACAGGTAGGGAACACATAACGTGCTTGTGCTCGGAGAATAAAAGTGCTCGCGTCACACCTAGACACCAGATTAGAAACGGCAATTGGAATGACTTTGTGAATAGGCAGTAGGCTGAATCATTATTGTATTACATCCACCAGCAGTGCAGGTACATCTACTACCAAAACAATGATTGAAACTGTAGCGTCAACAATAACAATGATCAATTAATTAAATAATGAAGCATTCTGAAACAATTACACTGGCCCCACTCCCCTCTAGTACAACTCCACATTGGGCTTGCAAGATGTCAGTGGTTGGGTTTGCATGTCTGCATGCACTGTCCTTGGTTAGGATTCACCAGATGGAACCATGGGATGGGGGTTATCAGCCATCCCATTCCCCTCTGGACTGTAATTCGTTGTCGACAATGTGCTATGGACCCTAAAGGCTTACCATCTGCTTACTTTAGCTGCTTCCAAAGGTGAGAAATTCCAAACCACCACCTGGTCGATGCCTTCCCAACGCTTGCCACCCAATTACTAGTGTGCTACAAATACGCACAATTACGCAGGTACTCATGGGGAAAACAATAGTGTTTGCAAGCAATTAACAATTAGTGGAAGATTAATATGTTTAGTATTCACATTTATGCTTTTATTCCCGACTTTTTCTATACTTTCCTATAAAGACATCTGTTCCTGTTTTAAAAGGAAAGGTTGACTTCATTCCCTTTCTAAAACATATTCTGTTTTATGTAATATACTGCATTGCAATGGCTAGGATATTATTGTGTGTAGTCTGCACTATGTTTATGTTTAAATGTACAGCGTCAGTGCTGTGTAGGAACACCAGCTTATATTTTCAGCGGGCACACAGAATAGCTAGCAGAGCGTGTGGAGATATTCACTGAATTTTACAAAATGTGTATTGTCTTACAATCGCCGACACCACCTCCAACAGTGAGAAACTTTGCACTATGCTGATGTTTCTCACTGGGCTTATAATACAGTTCAAGTGGGATCAATTTAGTTCTATACTGTGAAGATATTATGAAGGCTTAAACTGTAAATATGCAATGTAAACCAAGTGTGGGGAGACAGCAACGCACAATTATTCTAATAAGGTCTCATTTGACATAGAATGAACCTCTCCTTTAAAAATGACACATTTCAGAGGTAAAAACAGCATATAAAATTCTAAGCCATTGCTGTATTAATTATTATAAGAAAGTAGCAGTGAGCTGGCAATGCTAATATACAGTAGAGCAGACTCAAAGATCAGTGCCCTCAGTACATAATTGCGAGAATGTAAATTGGGTGATAAGGATGAGGGTAATCAGAATAACATGTGTTGGAATACGTTGGCGCTTGTTGTAACAGCTCCACCCCTGCGGCCTGTTGAGGCAGATCAAAAACTGTAGAACAAGTCTGAGAAACCACAAGAGCAGAAAGTGACTAAAATCAGCCCCTGAAGCCCCCCATGTCTCTTCATGGTGCTCTATTGAACTCTTATCCCATAGCTTCCACACCATTCAGCTATACATCATCAAATTGATCTGGCGAGGAAGATTTAAGCCCGGGCTCAGAGGCAGAAATCCCGTTCCAAGGTCAGGCATTGGGAGGCAAAGGTCATGGGTCATCCATTTCCTCACACCCGTCCTTGATACACCAGCCCCACAACATCCCCAGAGGGTTTCCATTGTGCTGATGAGCTAAACCCTGCCTGAGACTCTGAAATCCACCAGATTTCTACTGGCCTAGTCCACTGCCGTGTAAGACAGCGATCTCGCCGCTCGACTACATCAATCAACATCCATGCAACACGGACACAGCGTGTAGCGGTTGATGTAGCCGATGCATCACGCTCAAAGTTGGTCCGGCTGCCCAAAGTTCAGGTGGTGAAACTGTCAGTAATTCATCAGGAGATAGATTATTGCTGGGGAACTTCGACTCTACATGGGAACGAGTAATCGCCAGTAAGCATAATCTCAACATTCTCAATGATTTATCCTCCACGCGCACTTTTAGCGGAGGGAAACCTGTGGGCTGTCCTATAGTCACGGCGTCAGGTTCTGAAGTGGAGTCTAGTCAGGGACACTCCTGAAAACATTGTACTTTTTTTCCTGTTGTTTTTGAGACTGCCGGCATTATGTATACATGTGGCAATGCTAGTTAAAGACCCCTGTCTGCAGCTGGGATTCACATCCTTTCCCCACAGCTCAGGAAAAAGGAAATAGAAGCTGTTTACAAATACAGTGCGACAGGCAAGATACTGCTAACTTAGGTTTTCATGTCAAAACCTGTCAGTGACATTTAATAAGAGAAAAAAGCGTCACTTCAGATCTACAGTGCTTGTTGAGAAGTAAAGACCAAGCTATTGATACATGGCTCAAAAATACCTTTTATGCACCAAACCACAAGACTTCTTAATTTTATGCAAATTATTTGACTGAGATGTGTGAAAAATCTTGATTTATTTTAAATTCTGGGATCATAACTTTTCTTTGTACAGAAACAAAGTATTACATTATTGCATGGTTAAGTAAAGTTTGCTTAAACCACATAACTCAATTTAGTATTATGTAGGGGGTACACATACTGTAGTATCCTGATAGACTTGTACTACATACAAAATGCAAATACACTTTACTTTTGACATTTGTTACTTTTAAATGAAATGACACAAATTGAAAATGCTGGTGAAAATGTGATATACATCACATTATACAAAGGGTAAATTAATATACTGTACAGTACTATTGCTGTTTACTTGTGTAGTATTTATCTGCCTTTAAAATGTAATATGTATACTACAACTGTTTTACAAAGGTCTATAATTAATCTACAAAACTGTCTTACTCTAAATAATGAAAAGGAGTACAAAACATTTGTGAAACCCTGTACAATATACAGTACTGTAAATGTCCTTTTACAACTCAAATGCCATAAACCTGGATAGACCCTCTCTGCTCATGTTGCATGTCCACCTATAGCTGAATGTATACAGGAGAATAACAGAGTCTGCTGAACGGGCCTCAGGCTGTTTTGACTTCGGCTGGGAATAGATTTGTTCAAGGGTGGTGTGCAATCACAGAGCTGTGTTATTTTCCTGGGATTGCCGTAGCACTGGTAAAATGCATACATGTAACATAGCTCACACACACACACACACACACACACACACACACACACACACCTGTACACAAACATGGAACTATAATGTCGCTGACTTCAATAAAATATTGAGAGGGAAGCTCTGACAGGCGACATTATCTGTGGAGCAGGTGGTATTAACCTACTGTACTGTATTAGTCCATCCCACTATCTGCTCCCCAATTTCCATCAATCGAGCCCCCTTGCACTGAACGTTACCAAGGTCGGTTGTCAAGGAAACTTGATGGACATGAACGTTTTTCTTTACAGTTCGTTACAGTTACAAGATGCATTGGAATTGTTGCTTCACTACAAAGCAGGTGCAATGTGAAATGTGAATTTTGTACCAAATCCCATATTATATATATATACACACACAAATATGACAATCAAGCACAATTTCTAGTAAAAACACATTTTCACTAGTCATACAGTACAGCTGCATTATCAATATAGATAATTAAATTCCCGGTAGCAACACCCAGATCTTCATCAGATGTGGTGTGATGACCATGATGTGATTGATTTAAATTGCATGCTGTCATTATGATAATCATATTAAGCCTCACTCTCTAAGAATGATCAGATAAAGATATGTTGTCAGATTAGAATTGGTTTATTATTATTATTTGTTCTGACTGGCGTTGAAATCTGAGTAGTCATCCATGTCATGGATCCCATTGAAAACATTGAAATACACTGCTGCAAGCCTTTGAGACAAGTCAAAGGAACAAGCATGACCGGGATACTTTTGAATCAACCACATAATAAAAAATACAAAATTAAGACAGCACCATTCAATTTCCCATATACTAAAGATATAATAGCGTAAGCATTTACACTGTTAGCCATCTCAAATAACACTTGGTTTGTGGGCATCAGATTAATTCATTTTATCAAGTTAGCAATGTTTTGATTCCTAATAATATTCCTAACGTTGTGATTTGTGTGCGCACATATTCTGCTTGCCTGCCCTGCTCTGGGGCTTTTAGGGACACGGCATCAAAGAGATTAGCTCATCAGCTGTAGATAATAAAGAAACAATGAGGGAGCACATCACGTGACCACAACCCCCAAACACACACGCACACGCACACACACACGCGCACGCACACACACACACACACACACCACTCTCAGCTGCTCTAAGAGAAACCAGCAAAGAAGATGTTGTGTAATTTGATTATGCATACTCTGTTTTCTTTGTTGCCTTTTATTAGGAGGGAGAATTCAGGGCAAGGACATTATAATAGCTTACAGCCATTGAGATGAACTGTGATTTCAGGAAACGGCACCATAATTGAGCATGGGATCATAGACTATTGTTCTTCCCCTAACAGCAACGAACAACCAAAAGTCAGACAGAGACTAAAGGCAGAGCATGAACCCATTTGCCGAGGAGAAATATTTGCTCCATACTGTAACCTCCAGCAGCAGCCAAGTTTGTTATTCAAGAACTCAGCAGGCAGGTTATCAGGGCAAAGTATGTTGGCGAAAGATACAAATGTGCAGTCTGGTCGGTGGGTGTAGCACGGCTTAAAGCTTGTTAAATGCCCCGGTCAAGTTATGTTGAGATTTAACAACCGGTCGCACAGATTGGCCTCTTTGGCATTCTGGAGGCTCATAAAGCCTGATTCATTTGAGCGCAAGGTACAAAGAAAAAGGCAAAATATCGGTGCTCGGGTATGGCCAGTCATCCATGATGGAATCTGTCAACTCTGAAAATGGCCTGCCGTCCCTTACAGTACGTTCTATCAGGCAGGTCGATGGCAGAAAGTCTATTGAACTATGTCTCGTACAAATGACTCCATCTAGTTTGCCAGCGTTTGTGTTGGAACGAGGTCTGCATTATCGGTTACACGCTAACTCATCTGACATTAGCAGGGAAAACACAAGGAGGTTTTTATTTGTGGGCTCGCCTCCCCCTTGTTTGCTTGTATATGATCCTATTTCTCCTGATGCACTTTCATGTTCCCTCCCTCTACTAATCATTATTAGATGTGGAATTCCATTTGTTGTAGGGCTGCTGACAACCCACGGGATAAAGAAGTAGCATTTTCTGCAGCAGACACAACTTAGGGCGCAGCAGAATTTGGGGACAATAAGCAGCGGGTGGGCTTTCAGGAGCCTTCCAAATGCCATTGGATCATTTTCTGAATGACAGCAAACAAGCTGGAATGCCTTGCAGGGTGTCTCCCCAGACGTGCGGTACCACTTAACAGACCTGTTTTTTTTTTATTATCTCCTCACTGACGGGCGGTATGCATGCAAGGATTATCAACAGCTTCTCAGAAAACCCTCTATAGGTTTTTGGATCATCAATATACAAAATTGTACTTCACATACGTTTTGAAATATGCACGCAATATTAATCATTCAGGTCAGTCTCCTTCAAGTAATTCTCCTTTTGACCCAGATTTAGACCAAAGACACCCCGTCATGCAAGGTCGAAGCAATGCTCAGGGGACTAGGCAGTCTAATGTTTTGCATCTCGGAAACTGTCCAGGTGTTTTAAAAGAGACCTGGATTTGATTACGGATGCCTCCCAGATCTCATATTCATGGCGTCTGAGGCAGTTCAATCTGCATGCCTTCTTTAAACATTTAACCAGCAAAGGTAGCAATCTTACTTTTTGCTTTAATCTTGCTTATACTGAAAAACGCAAATCCCATTAGTTTAAAATAAAGATCAGAAAAAGGTGCTCATTTTCCATGTTTCAGCTGGACTTTCTGCCTCAAATGTCTCTTCTAAACACACCGTGGGAGTTGTATTTTAACCCAATGCTCTTGCATACGATTCGTTGTGTTTAAACTTCCACTGACGATGAAAAGTAATACTGTGTTCTAATTTAAGCACTGAATTCAATATGAAACTGCAACTTGTCCGCAAGAATTCTCAGAGGTGCATATGTAACGCATCATAGAGCTCAACCATAAAACAATAAAGTGGGCTGCGTATCTCATATTTGCCATCGCGTCCGTGGAGATCACTGACACTCAAAAGAGAGTCTTTTCTTTACCCTCGCGAGTTCTGAAGCTTCTCTCAATATTGAAGAGTTCATAAAAAAAATAAAAAAATAGCTCCTTTACATCAGCACTGGATTTTGCTGGATATTGCTATGCTATTCCCAGACCATTAATAAGAACAAATCAAGAGCACAGGATTTTTCTTCTGCATAAGTCTGATAACCCTTGAGCTGTGCTTTATGAAATACATGGATGAGTCTGCGTGGAGGTGCCAAGGCATGTCGCATGAATAAAAACAGAATACAGTATGTCCAGTAGTTTATTGATTAAGAAGGCAAAACTCCCAATGCTTTTCTGTTTAGAATAGGATGGGGGCTGGTATTTGGCACCACAGCCCCAATGACTAAATTAGAGATTCATTAACAGAAGGTGAAACGAGCAAAAACATTTCACGGCTTCATGTTTCTGTCCTTTATATTCCAGCAACGCCACTTATCTGCAGATGTGCTAACGCTTCACTGTCTCCAGTTACTTCTTATATGTAGGATAAGACAGACTATACTGTAGTGGCCAAGTGATAATATTGCAGAAACTTTGTAAGAAAGGAAGTCACACAGTTAAGTAACTTAATTGGTAGGACCTATTTCTTTCCATTTGATGCATATAATGTTCATTCTGGCTGCTTCCAAAGAAGCTGCTTAGAAATGATAATCCAACAGAGAGGAAGGGGATCTCCACAGACCTGCCCCAAGCCTGCTTTCAACCCTATTAAGAAATATTATGCATCCTTCCAGAGGACTCTAAAACTCCAGGCTTCAACTCTGCTGGCTGCTTGCCTTCCCAAGGCATTATCCTCTTTGGTTGAGCAAGTATCAATTAAAAAAAGAAGACCAAAAAGTAAAATCATATAAAGCCATTTTGTTTCAGGGAAATGTAATGGATCACACACGTTTCTTTTTTTTTTTTAAAGAAAACTTTAAAAGGAAGGCACCAAGACTCTTCCTACGACGGTCACCCTTTTTGTAAACATTCAAACATATACAATGAGCTGGGGTTTTGGGGTAGGCTCTAACAAAATCAAATATTTTACTTTGAATTCACAATTATTGATTAAAACAAAGCATTAACAATGTATGACAGGTTTTTAAACTGCTACAGTACATTCAGGATACTGTACTGTACTTGTATAAAATTGCAAACTGTAAAAGGTTTTATTCTATTTCATACGATTTGTGGTAAAAGGTTTACCAATTATTTAGTGTTATCTATCGTTCAGTATCTGGTGTCTTTCTGTCAAAGCATTGTTCAGCTGGTATGGAAAACAATCATAACACAACTCGTAAATAAGATTTATAGGGCCATTGATGTTTTTATAAGGTTATAACGGACCAGTGTGGACAGTATACAAAGGGCCGTTGGTTTACTTTAAACTCACTGCTTTGTCAATACCCATCATGGCAGATCTCCTTATAGCCTGTACATTACGCAGACTTCTACAAGTCCTTTAAGGATGCTCTCTCTTGTGGCACATATGTCAATTTGTCTGGTGATTTATCATGTGGGCTAACTGAGCCGGTATCGCCTAACTCATTCAGCGAGACAGAGAGAGAGAGAGAGAGAGAGAGAGAGAGAGAGATGGGTGAGAAAGACAGAGACACACTGGGCGACAGAGAGTGCAATAGGATCGTACTTGGCTCTCATCCATTCTGTAATGGGAAAAGCAACGTGCTAGCATAAGCCTCATGAGAAAACAGGGAAAGATGAGAAAATAAGTGGGTCAAGTACTAGGTGCGAGAGGCAGGACTAGTGAAGCAGACCCCACTGAAATCCATGCCCTTCTCAAAGCTTGCTTTAACGCATATGTTAGACTAGGAAAAAAGTCTAGTTCTGAGCTAAAAGTACAGTACATACAGTATGTCTTATCTCGACTCGATTTAGTCATTCCCAAGGTAGAAAATCATCACATCTCTCAAGACAAGTGTCATAGCAGTCTTGAGTTGTAAATGTGCACTAATATAGAACGGTTCCCAAGATAGATCTTATTATTCCAACACTGGTCTTCTGGTGTTAAAAGAAGATAATTGTTCTGTCAGCCCGCCTCAGCAAATGCAAAATGCTCTTCACCGCAACTATCCCAAAAAAAGAAAAATGAGCTTCCCTTTTCTGCTAACGCACCTGGACAGGGCAGAACTGGAGCAGAACCTAGCACTCAAATGTTACAATGTCTCAGAGGAGATTATAAAGAACTCTTTCTTAGTTAAAACATTTGTGATGAAATGTATTTCATCTGGCCACATTTAGGAAAATGTATAACTAGTTCATCAAAACATCATGGAAAGAACAGGCAAAACCGAATTAAAATAATGATATTTATTGTTAAATATTTGAATTCAAGAACCCTTGTATAATATAGACCTAAGCTGTTCCGTAAAGTAAATTTTTTTGTTTCTTCAGTGTTCTGCTACATTTAAATCTGCAATTACAATTTGTTAATTTATCAAGCGCTTTTGACTTAACTGAAATACTATTATAACCCTATTTCCAAAAAAGTTGGAACAGTACAGAAATAATAATACAAACAGGAGTGATTTGTAAACAGTACAACTCATGATGTGAATGTTTTACATCGGGAATTTAATTGTTTTCTGAAAATATTCACTCATTTAAATCTGATGACTGCAACATGTTCCAAAAAGTTGGGACAGTTGAGTGTTTACCACTATAAAACATAGTATTTTCTTTATTTGCAGGCACTAAAGACACACATTTGCGTCATGTTGTCCTTTGTACAGGGCCTTTGTTACCATATTCTGTGCTTCATGATGCACCACACTTTCTCAGCAACAGGTCAGGACTGCAGACAGGCCAATCTCGCACTCGCTACCTCCTGCTTATGCAGCTAATGCTATTTGCATTGTCCGGAAGGAAAATGCAGGCATGGAAACAAACACATCAGGTGGCAGCAAATGCTTCTCCAACATGTGCATTATGGGTGCACTCACACATGTGCAAGTTACCCTTGGCATTGTAACTAAATTATCCCTTTACCATAACAGAGGCTGGCTTTTGGACGTGACGCTGATGAAAGTTTCTTGTAAGGTATGTTTTTACATACCTTACCATAGTACACTTTTGTCGACCGTGTATGAAACAATAGGGCCAAACAACTGCTAGCTGTGTTTTCCCCCAAATTATGACATCAGTAGCATACATGTACAGTATGTTATGGTTTCCACCGGTGAGGCCAAACTGCACCGATCAGGATGGTATCACGACGTTAGGGGATAGCCATCTTGCTCAAGGATGCTTACAGGTAGGTCAACTCTGGATCTTGAACCCATGACCTTCTGCCTGGGAGGTAAACAGTAGGATTGGCATGAATCAATACAGTATGTACTTTTCCACTCACTATAAATACATTTTATACAAGGCTTTAGTTGTGTTTGTGCACATTGGATTCTAAAATATTAAATACTGAATAAGATTTATACGGCAAACTTTCTATAGCGTACTGTTCACAGACCCTTTAAAGAATATAGGCTCCACAAGCCTGTCTCTTTGTGCTAAATAGAACCTGTTCAGTAAATGGCTTGGAGAGGGAGGACAGAATATGCTCCTCTGATGATTTTAGCAAATGTTCTAATTAGATATAAATCACCATGGGTCTAGTTTAGGTTTGGGGTTGGGGGAGGGGGGTCCCTTTTATAAACTGTGTCCTCATTTGTTAGTAACACAGCACCTCAATTACCCGGTGAGCAGGTTTTTATTTATTCATGTGCACAGAGTCACATATTCATGAGGATTAACCCAAAACGCACTCATAGACTGGCAGGCTCAGATAGCATATTTTACCATATGTGGAATAGCTGACACGTTTTACCCTCAGAGGATTGAGGGACGACAAGAAAAAGAAAGGAAGAATGGCTGACTGCCCTTTTGGGTCACTGCATACTCAAATTCACAAACAGATTTATTTAGATTTTTTTTGTTTACAGAATAAAACACCATTATACACTATAAAATAAGTGTAAGGGGGTATTGTAATTTCTGTACATTACTCCATATTGTGTGAAATCTTCTGTTTTATTATCACTTTGGATGTAAACATGTACTGTAAAAACTTTACAGTACAATGTATATGCAGCCAGGGACAAGAGATAAAAATTTGCATGCAAGGCTAAATCTCATACATTTACATGGCCTCTGTTAGTGGTCCTCTGTATTTAATGTGTATCCCTTTCAAAATAAAAAAATAAACATCATATGATGGGTGTGCCAGTCCAAAGACATTATCTGTCACATATTAACATGGGTAATATATACACCCTGAGATACAGCTCCATCCAACTTGTAACCTTTTAGTATTATTCCTTGATTACGTATTTTCTACAGTAGGAATGTGTGACTAAGAACTACAGCCATCTCTCAAGCCTGAGACAACTAAAAGGGCCTATACTACTGTGCACTATGTATGTATGTATGTTTGCATGTATGTGTATTTCCAAATTAATATCCTGTTGATAAACAAAAAATCAACAATTTACCCTTTGTTTAATCTGAACCTGAATTTCAACCTGCATTCGCTTGGTTGAAAAATAATGTGTTTATTTTTACCTGCTGAACAATTAAGATGTTATCTTAACACAAGATATTTTGGAACCAAATACATGCACATTTGTGCATTTTTATTCAATATATTTTTTTCCAACTGCAATGCTTTAATTCAATTCGTGTGACTCAACAAGCCAAAACATTCAAGCATTTATATTGCGCTGTTTTTATTCAGTCAACATAATTCAACATGCTATTTTGCATTAAGGACATTTGGCACCATTATACTTCCATTGAAAAGCCCTTATCTAATCCAGAGTGCTATCCTCAATCGTATTCATACAAACAAACTATGAAAGAAAACAGAATGTACAGTATGTTTCAGTTCCCGGCATTAGACACATTGTTGCTATGAATGACAACAAAATACAGTCTCTGCGGATCAAAATGTCCTTTCTCAAAAGATATCAAATCATCCTAATAGCCAAAACTCCTCTTCAGAAATTGTTAGGGAAATCCTCTATCCCCTGTCATATTACCCGCATTTATCAGGATACAGCACGGCCATTATGTCTGGGGGTTTATCAAATTATCTGCTCGCAGAATGGCTGAAAAGGGACACATTACAACCAACTAACTTTGTCTGAGCTGCTGCAAAGCAATATTCCGGGATGCTGCAGCAACCGAAAGCAAATTATGGTGAACATAACACAGAGTTCAGTGAAGCGTTAACAGAATGGATGGCCCTATCCTGATTTCCTATCTGCTGGGACAGATGTCCCTAAGTCCCCGTGACTTGTGAGGTGGACGGCCCTGTAAGCGATGGCAGATGCTCCAAAGGTATAAGGCAGATGGGCCTCTCTGAAAGTATGTGCATTTGACTTCATAAATATTAATATTAATACTGTGTGGTATATTAATAATGTCAGGTTAGCGATGGCAAAGAAAGGGTTGTAAAAAAACTGATGGGACCATGCGTGGAGTGAATGAAAAAGTAAGCTGGTCCTGAATGAACATGACATAGTCAAGATGGTTTCTCGCTGACGTGGTCATTATTTCAGGCAAGCATGCGTCTTTGGACAAGATTCCCTTCTGTGGGATCAGGTGCTGCATTTTTAACAGCATACATCCAGGAGCAAATTATTTATCTGGAGTCACTCAGAGGAATACAGATCTTTCAAACAACCATGGGCCAGGACCTCTTTGTTACTTGCTATTGAAGCCTGTCCAGAAAAAAAAAACTGCACTGTACAGACTAAATTGGAAAGCATAGTGTACGGTTCCTTTTGTCTTAGGCCATGGAAACAGTGCAGTGAAGACGTCAAACTGTGTGCTGCCTTCCCACGGCATAATCAATGAAAGTATATAACACTCTGTAGAATAGCATCTGTTCACATATGCTGCTGTTTGCTTAAAGCTGCAATATGCAAACTTTGTAAGTTAAGTTAGTTCTAGATCAAATAAAACTAATAAACTAATAAAATAAGGCTCTCTGTCTGTTCCCCCTACGCCCTCATCCCTGTCACATGAATCCTTGATTGACATACAAGAGGAATGCCCCCTTCCTATTGAGATTTTGTAATTGGTTAGAAGGGCCTTACTTTATATAGCGCAGCTTTAAATGCATGGACTGTATATCTGTGCAACTACTGTATGTGGTCATGTATAAGCTAAGGTGTTCTAAAAATATTATATTCGTGCACATCTGCTGCTAAGATGCAAAAATAGGTATTTAACACTTTGCTTTCCAACAGTGTTGAGAGCAACATTATTGTTTGTAATAGCTGCTGCTGAATAATATATTTTTTTTTTTACACAATCAGCGGTAAACTGAAATCAATAACACTGAATAGTGTGATTAAAATCAGATAGGATCACTAACATCCAACAGTGACAACAAACATGGGATAAAGCAGCTGATTTTTGGTACAAAGCCACTCTGTGGCTTTAAAACTATTCAGTGGCCAGGATAATGGCAGCGTATTGATCTGCTGGAATTTACTTGGAAACTGTAACATTTTTAAATGGATCATATTACTTTTGAAATGACTATGAAAATATCCATGAGCTGGTTAGACAGGACCCATATGCTGTTTTGTTTGATTTTTCTTTAATTTCTTTTAGGATTTTGCTCTGAGAGCTTGTGTTAATGTTTGATGTTTTGCGGCGTAAAAAAAGAAAAGGCAGATACTGAAGGCTTTAAAAGACCCTTGGGTTGCCAATGGTGGTGCTTTATGCTAGAAAAATCTCTTCTTAACAGCAGCTGTACAATGTGGGAGGTTTGTTCGGCTAGCTTCAGATCAAGGTGTGTGTGTGTGTGCGTGCGTGTGCATGCGCGCGCTAGTGCAACTATTTGTGTGCATGCTTTAAAATCTGTTTGTATATGCGCGTCCATCATTTTTCAAATGCAAATCTAGATCAGTGTGACATTTCTGACTACTATACAGTAGATAGGATTGCAGCTCTACAACATCTTAGCGGCCCACAGGCCAACACAAAATAGTGGTGCCTTCACTTAGAAAAAGTCTACAACAACCTTTGCAAAATTGCAAAACTTAGTTTATCCATACAATGTACCAGCGCAGATTAACTCCACAAGGCAATGCATGTCTTTCAATATATACCAGTTATTTCTTGTTGCCCTATTGCATCTTAACCGTCGTGGAAGGGTGAATTCCTACCTCTGTGGTCCCATCCCAAGGTTTCTTCATGTTTCTTTTCCCATGTGGGTTTTACAGAATGTTTTCCTTTCCCCGGGAAGGAAAGACGTCCTAACGGGCTGTCCTTTGTTTCCCAAATGTGGGTGTGTAAAGCCCTTGGAGACTGTAATGTGATTATGGGCTACAGTGTATACATATACTTGACGTGACTGTGACATGCACTTCCACTCTGCAGTAAAGGCCCTACTTTTCTTCCTTCACATCCACGGGAGAGTGGACTCAGCTGGGGGGGGCGCTATACCGCTGTCCGCTGTGTGTTGCATTGGAGGGGAATATCACTGCATAGCCCAGTGGCTCACAAACGTGACAGCAGGGCTGATCATCAATTATTATACCTCAGTGAATCAAAATGGGCATATCTGCTCATTCACCACCCCCCCACCGCCCTTCCTCCAACACCCCTCTGGTGCTGGCCTGTGGCGACTGTGAGAAGCAGGCTTACAGCATGGGTACAACCCCCCCTCCCCCCACACACACACACACACACGCACCTGTAGAGCCTGGCGACACCAGCCGGACCACTGGGGACACGCCTGGAGACAACATCTGCCTCCCCCCCCGATGACCCCGCCGAGTTAAGCCAAGCGCCGAATCAAGGGCACGCTCGCAGTGCTCCCCGATTTGATCAGAACAAAGACCTCAACCCGCCGCGAAGTCTGGCTCCGGGAAGCGTTCCACTCTATTTTCTACTAATGTGAACTCTCTCTCTCTCTCTCTCTCTCTCTCTCTCTCTCTCTCTCTCACCCCCACATCTGC
>JAODUG010015558.1:0-15819 GCA_027564795.1 Aphredoderus sayanus | reverse complement strand
GATGCCTGATTTCAGTATATTAAATGAGCATTTTATTTTGTAACTTACTCCAAATTACTCCAATTGTCTGTTATATAACTCCGGTTTACAGTCTATTATCTCTGGATAGTTGCTATGACATGGACAGAGATTATATAATACAAAGGCCCAGATATGTAGTTTGGTTTGCCCCGTAAAGTAATTAAAGTTAAAAGCTAGAAAAATGCTAATTATAATTTTTATTGCCATCTGGTAATAAAATAAAAATTAATATACCTCACATTTCCATTAACCAAGCTAATGTTTACACTTTCATATAATTATAGGTGGTTTGCTATGTCTTGTATCTCTCCACCAGGATAATGAACTGGAGAAGATTACCAGGAGGTTCACCATTGAGCTGGCCAAGAAGGGCTTCATCGGTGAGTTAACAGCTGTACAGTGTTACTGTACTGTATGTAGCATTTCAACCTAAATGCATGAGTTGCAGCAATGATACTGTTGGTGCTGTGCATACTGAATAAAATATAAATGTCAACACGTTTATCACTTCACAAATGTGTTGACAGTGAGTGACTTTTTTTTATAATTCTTATATTTTTTACTGTTGAAAATATGTGTTTTGTTCAACACATACTGTGTAGTTTGTTCCTTCAATGACCTGCATATTTAGATGGTGGTTCCTGAAGGAACGGCGGCACCTAGCTGCACAAAACTGGTCTAGTGCTTGTTTTGTTAGCAACAACGATGTACAATAACCATTTCTACTGTAGATTATAGTGCTTTCTAAGTCATACTTAAACACATCCGTTGTTTTTGGAACTGGCCACAACATGGGGCCCTTCCATGCACGTACAATAAACATGGGCCCAGCCTCCATGACCAGACAGTTAGAAGGCCAGTAACATTTATTCAGACCTCCACTCTGAGATACAGTAAGCCTGGCTGCCCATAATGTAAATCCCTCCAACACACACTGGCGTTACTGTGCTGCAGCTGCCTGGCTCTCCTACACCTCTCCCCTACTGATCCCACTTCTCCCCCACCTCCCCATCACCACCCACCGCAGGGCCCGGAATCGATGTCCCAGCCCCAGACATGAGCACAGGCGAGAGGGAGATGTCCTGGATCGCTGACACATACGCCAACACCATCGCGCACACTGTAAGTGTGTACAGCTGAAAAGCAGGATGCAAAATATATTTGTATATGGTTCATTATGAATCTTAATTCTGCCTGGTGAAGGTGGAACGAGGCTTAAAATCCTTACTAAGTTAGTTGAGTTAGTCAGTTATTTATTTATTTTACTATCGAGAAGGTGTGTTCTTGCCTTCTAGCTCCCTAGTATTCCATAGTGATTGTGGCTAGAGTGTGTATTGTGTTTGCTTGCTATCAGTTACTCATTAGACTATCAAAACCTGGCAAACATCTTATCTGACCATATTATTTGTGTATGCCAACACTACAAGTACTTGTGTGTTCCCTTACAATATACCAATGTGGTCACTGATTTTAAACACACGTCTATACATTATATACATCCCAAAATCTGTCTCCCACTCTAACCTGCCATGTATCCTCTGGCCCAGACAGCCATGGAAAGGGTTTGGACTGAGTGGCACTTTTCTGCCCAGAGTGTATGGATGCATGCATTGTTTACCGGTATGAATAAATAGTCCGAGGTGGTAACCGAGTAGGGAGTGTTCTCACTGTTAGCAGCTGCTGTCTGTTTTCTTGTGACATGCACTTTAACTGGGATCCGTGCCCCCCTCTTGTTTCCTGTGTGGCACTGGCACAGTGATTCTGCAGCTTAACTCGGCCCTGACATTTTCCTCTTGTTTGCCTGTGTTGAGCTGCATCCACCCACCTGTGCTTTAGATTTCTCCTCCACAGGTGAGGTTGAGGGGCATGAGGAGTTGAGAGCCTCTGGGTGTTAAAATCTCTTCAACATAGCCACTTGGAAAAGTGAAAGATGTACCATGTCTGTACCGAGCTGTATCATTACACATAAACTCAGATAGTCTGGACAGCACCTCCAGATCAAACAAGCCTTCAGCTGGCCAGTCTGTATACAGAGCCTCTTTGTTCTATCAGGAAAACACTGTTCAACGACAGATATGACATAATTTGGGCTGTTGCCAGTTTTTGTAGAATTACCACCCATGATAGCTTCAAATAACATGTAATAAGTAGAAAATCTATCCCTTAGTGATGCACAGGTGGAGTTTGATGATGCAACTAATATTTTGAGGGAAGGAACGAGACTGTCTTCTAATTTTCCCCTTGTTTACTAAGGCACTCTAAGGAGAAGCTAAAACTCGCATTAGTTGAGGAGCTGACAGGTGGGAAATCTAAACTTGGAAACGGATATGCAGGGCCTGAGGCTTTCTCATTCCAGTTTTAACAACCACCTAAAATGATTTCCTTACAGATATGCCTACAGCACACACTGACCCAACAACCAAAACAAATATTTACAATTAACTTGTGCACGTTGGGTGATGCCAGTGATAATCCCCACTTGGAATTGGGTATTCTTCCTTGTCTACTTGTCTGTCTGTGAGACTGTAAATTAACATAACCTTATTGTGTGTGTGTGTGTGTGTGCAGGACATCAACGCCCATGCGTGCGTGACAGGGAAGCCCATCAGCCAAGGAGGTATCCACGGACGTATCTCCGCCACAGGTCGCGGCGTGTTCCATGGCATTGAGAACTTCATCCACGAGGCCTCCTACATGAGCATGCTGGGCCTGACACCCGGCTTCCAGGATAAGACCTTTATCATCCAGGTAGGCAGACAGGTAGACGGGTGTGTAGAGGTACACATTTGCATACCAACGCAAAATATGCTCTTCCGTAACAACTATGGCCGTACACAGGATTTCCCTGATCTACGTATTTGCTTTTTAAGACATTTGGAGAGTAATCATTGGATACCAACAGCTTTATATGAGTGTCCCTTTCTTTGTGACTTCTCAGTTGTGTGTAAAGTGTATACTCAACGAAATTGAAAATAAAGCAGTAACATTTTTGTTTAAAGTCAATTGGATTGATGGAATTGTTAGCTATTTAGGCCTACTTAATTTAAACTTTATAGCCAGCATCATGACTGTTTACTTGTACTTCAAAATATAATGCCTAGATTATTAGAAATTAATATTTATAGCATGAAAGAATGCACTTACTATTTCTCCTGTCAGGTTTGTATGCCTGTGTGGTAACATTTTCTCCTACCAAGTGATAAATAGCCTAAATGTTTGACTCTGATTTCTTAATCAATGTCCAATCAGTGATTAGGCAATATTCAAACAAAGGACTGCACTTTCATTGCCTGATATTAAGAAACATGTAATGACCATTATGGATGCAGGGACTGAAGGGGGTAAAGTAACTCAACCCCACACACAGGAGCTATTCCTCAGATGATCTCAGGATGCATGGCATGAACTACAGTACTTAATGTTTGCATGCATGCAAAGCACACATTACTGCATGACTTAGTCTAATATGTTTATCAAAATTGTGTATTACACCTAAGGGATTGGGGAACAAATGTTGATGTCTTTCCTTAATTAATGTGTACTTGCATCATGCACAAATGACACATCAAATGCTGTCAACTCAAGAACATTATTGTTCCCTTTACGCAAGCACACACTGACTCATCAGACAAATAAATCTCAATATCTCAACCGATTGGGACAAATCTCCAAAGATAAACACTTGATTCTCTACTGCAGGAAGATTAAAGCCTGTGGCATCTCACACGCTGCGTGCTAATGCAAAAGTATCACACAGAGGGTTTTAAGTCTTTGTCCTTAGCAGGGCAATCTACCTAAAACATATAACACTGCGTCACGCAGGGTTATAGGTTTTAGGCTTCTGTTAGAGCTGTGCCATCTGCCTGGGTCTGGTTCAGTCTGGTTTATTCAGCATATTGTAGATTGCAGCACCTTAAGTGAGGAAGTGAGACACTCATTCTCTCTTTGAGCGATGACTCGGCGAGAATAAGAACTGTGTGTGTGTGTGTGTGTGTGTGCGTGTGTGCGTGTGTGCGTGCGTGCGTGCGTGTGTCCAAAGATCAAGGAGTTCACATTAGAGCTGTACCTGATGGCTGCACACATGCCCAAATCCCCTCATGGAAGGCTTCCTATATTTACCCTGTTCCTTTGTGATAATATAGTTATTCTGGTCTTTCTGTTTTGTTGGCTCATGTGAATGTGGATCTTAAAATGTCGCTGAATGGACCACACCCTTTATACTAGGGTCCAGATAAACATGCAGAGGTCTGAATGTGTTCTTATCTGTTGCCTCTCTGAAGGCAAACATCTGGACTGGAACAAGCCAACTTTAGTAGAGAGCTGGGGGGGACCTCTTATGGTAGGGAATGAGAGACAGAGGTACTGTATTTGATTGGAAGTCACGTTACATGGTTGGGGAGGGGTTAAGGGGGGATGGTTGTTGTGTTTGGAGGTGGAGATGGCACAGATGTTGAATGGGCTGATCCCTGAGTGTTTCCTGATTATGTATGGGTGTGATTAGATTTTCTTAGAGATTGAATAGACCAGACGGACTAGACTTCCATTGCAATGTCAGAGCAGGTCTATTTTTAGAGCACTGCTGCAACTTGCACTTGCTGCTGTAATGCATATGCTGCGCATAATTAACGGTTGACAATGTGTTTGATATAATCAGACATTGCAATAGAGCCATTTACATTATATCACCATAGACCACTGAACCAGTGCACACATTAAGGCATTGTTCCTAGAAAGTTAAAATAATTTGTGTTCATATTGTCGCACCACCCTACTCTGTTAGCAGAGTAGTTTGATCCAACCCATAGTGGGAAAGTGACTAATATCTTTGCCTGTGCTGACGCAGATTGAAATATATAAAATGACCACAAGGTGGCACTACAGCATTTAATTTAATATAGGACTCCAGCAAAAACAGTCTTCTTGATAGAAATACTCCTGAATATTTGGGAATGGTTTAAAGTTTTAGAGACCAGTTGTACTATACATATTGAATTACAAATTGCCCATCCAAATTCAATCTTCACTGTAATGCTAATTGTAATATAATGCTAATTACCTGTTCATATGATTTATGGTTAATTTTGTTTTTTCTCTCTCTCTTATTCCTTTTTTCTAGGGCTTTGGTAACGTGGGTCTCCATTCTATGCGGTACCTGCACAGGTTCGGGGCCAAGTGTGTGGGAATTGGTGAGATTGACGGTGCCATCTACAACCCAAATGGCATTGACCCCAAACAGCTGGAGGACTACAAACTGGTAGAGGAGCAACTCATTTCCCATCAGCCCCCTCTCTGGCTTAGAATGTTTCCATTTGTTTTTTTGCAGCACTGACTGCCTAGGCTGGTTAAACTTGAACAAATCCCTATTTTGCAAGCTACGCCTCTATTTGCTATGCTTTACATATCAATTTGGGTACTCTAACTTCAGAATCTTTTTATGTGCTGAGTAGAGAACCGCAACCAAAAGCAGTTAAGCGCCTATGTGGATCTTGTTTTGATTGGTTGCAGATGGTCCACACGTCTGCAAAACATTTCTTTTAAAAGTCTCCACCAAATGTTTGCTGTGCAGTTAGTCAAAGGTGGTGCAGTCGCCTGCTAATGATTTGGTTGACACCTGCTGTATTGCCATTCCCTCATGACAAACGAACTGTGGATCTTGCAAACTCAGCATGGTCTCACAGCGATAATTACCTTATCGGGCTCATGCACTGTCTTCCTTTAGTTTCAAACCGTCTTACTGCATGTTGCTTTTGTTTCTGTCTATCTACTGTCAGCAAGAATGCATTGCTCTGACTGTTTTTCACATTGTGTGTTTGTGTGTGCGCTCTGCAGCAACACGGCACCATTGTGGGCTTCCCAGGGGCCAAGCCCTACGAGGGCAACATTCTGGAGGCCGACTGCCACATCTTGATCCCCGCCGCCGGTGAGAAGCAGCTCACGCGCAACAACGCCCCCCGGATCAAGGCCAAGGTACGCACACTGTAGACGCTCCCTACAGCCTGCCACACTGCAGGCCTCCATGCACCACGCCCGGAATGCCGATTAACCAGATGAGGTCATTTTCGGCTAGGGTAGGGGAAAACCAATGATTGGAGGAAGTGTATTGAGTTTGGTGGTGGGGTGATAATGTTGGCAACAATATTGTGTTATCAGAGTTTACGTGCATCCACATCAACTGACTCATAACAACTGAACACAGTGGGTCAAAGCCATTTGCAGCTCCCTGTTATTTCTTGTGTGCTAGTCTAGTTATAAATCCATATTGTGTGTCTGTTTGCAGCTAATTCTTGTGTGCTATTCTAGTTATAAATCCATATTGTGTGTCTGTTTGCAGCTATTTCTTGTGTGCTAGTCTAGTTATAAATCCATATTGTGTGTCTGTTTGCAGCTAATTCTTGTGTGCTAGTCTAGTTATAAATCCATATTGTGTGTCTGTTTGCAGCTAATTCTTGTGTGCTAGTCTAGATATAAATCCATATTGTGTGTCTGTTTGCTCCAGATTATTGCTGAGGGTGCCAACGGCCCCACCACACCAGATGCTGACAAGATCTTCCTGGAGAACAAAGTCATGGTTATCCCTGTAAGGAAACACACAAATGAGCCAGACCAAATCTCTACCAATGCCCTTTGACTAATGTTATTTATGGATGAATACTTTTACCACCGGTTTATATTCTCACTGAGAAGTTGCCCCCTCTGCACCAATTACATACCTGACCACCTTTTTGAAGGGATGTTGAATTCCTCCCCGCTTTTGCACTGTGACTTTGACAAAGGCATGAACCGTTGGCCAGACTGTGTAGGGCTAGTCCACATTCTACCAAGTGTGTGTGCTGGTCCGTCCTGCAGGATATGTACCTGAACGCTGGCGGTGTCACTGTATCGTACTTCGAGTGGCTGAAGAACCTGAACCACGTCAGCTATGGAAGACTGACCTTCAAGTACGAGCGGGACTCCAACTACCACCTGCTGAGTGAGTGTCTGGAGTAATCTCCCAACATGAACCATCATTTTGTTTGTCTTTTAACAAAAATACTTTTCTGCATTGAATTGCAGTCCGTTCTGCTTTGGCGCGAAGTGCAACATTTAAGAAATAGTCTTGTACATTTCTTAATGTACCAGTGTTGTTATATGGAGTTTGACCTCGGCTCCCCTCTCTAGAATGTCATATCAGTACAAACAGTAAGAAGCTGCAGGCTCAGAAGTATTCTGTAATTCTCCATCAGCCCTGTATTGTTTTGCATACACAATGAACAGAATGGAGACTGAGGAAAAACATATTTTGTTCTTGTTTGCACCGCCCCAAAACACCCTCATTATGTTTGTTTCTGTGTCAGTGTCTGTGCAGGAGAGTTTGGAGAGGAAGTTTGGCAAACAGGGAGGGCCCATCCCTGTTGTCCCAACGGCTGACTTCCAGGCCAGAGTCGCTGTGAGTCACACACGCACACATGCAAACTCTCTAACACACGCACAGATGAGTCATACTTTTTTGAAAAAATAGTAGCTTGTACAAAGATGTGCTAGAAAGCATATGGAGATTGACAGCAACTACAGCCAATTTGCAGGATTTGAATCTCTTCTGACTGACTTCTAAGCTGTAAAGTAAAGAAGAGAGCTATGTAATAAACTCCACCTATCTGGTATTTGACTATTTAATTATACCTCAGAGCTCAACGAACACCTGTAAGGTACACATATTCAACATTTTAATTCATATTCCTCCTTCTGTACACAGGGTGCTTCTGAGAAGGATATTGTTCACTCTGGTTTGGCCTACACCATGGAGAGGTCTGCCCGGGTAAGCGAGCATGGCAGGCAAATCATTATTTGTGCAGAGTAGAATGTTTAATTGGAAAACATAAATAGATTGCCTGATAGTTGTGGTAGTATTTCATTCTTGATTGGTGCTTCTGTACATTAGTTTTTCTAACACGTTATACAATTATCTAACTGAATTGGTAGTTTTTGTGTGTTATTCCCTGAGACCAGTATCTTAACTGCTGTATTCACCCCATCTGCTTCACAGCAAATCATGCGCACAGCCAGCAAGTACAACCTGGGCCTGGACCTGCGGACTGCCGCGTACGTCAACGCCATCGAGAAGGTCTTCAAGGTCTACAACGAGGCCGGGCTTACGTTCACATAGACGGCCAGTTACGGGCCACATCCCCCTGACAAACCCTCTTCTACCTCCCTGCCATAGGCCACCTTTCTCTGCTTCATTATTGTCTAATCAACCTTTTAGAACATATCAATGTTTACATTTTAAAGAACGGCGATTCCTTCCGCTATGTCACATTCAGAAACACACACACACACACACACACACGCGTACTGTGACATTCTGTAGCTAGCCTAGTAGGTATTTATCCTAGGTTATTGTTATGCTGCCACTATACAGTACCTGTGTCTCCTCTTCATTTGATTTTATTTGAGATTTTATTTAGAAGTTACACCTTCAAAGTGAGAGAGACCAGATATTAGTCCAGATGTGACACTACTGTTCCAATGGAGGTACAGTACAGTACAGTGTGAGCAGTGTGAGCCATACTTTCTAAATATGCCTTAGCTCACAGAGCTTGACTCTGAAAGGGAGAAAGCCCTTCTTGAGTTAGACTTGTACTTGAGTTAGACTTGTATTTAAAGGGATCTAGCTTTTTTTTAGCATTTAAGGATGGTAAACCCGGATACAGCATTACCCCAGTTTCTATCCAAGGCTGTGTTTTGTGTCTTGGATTAAAAGTACAACTCTCCCACCATGTCTTCTCTGTTCAGCTCTGTCACCCAAAGCAGCCTCTCCCAGCTCCTCCATTGGCCAGGAATGGCCAGGGGGAGGGAGGAGAAGAATCGGCAACCGCACTTATTATTTTTTATTTTTTCTGCTTTCAACTGTTCAAGTCCTCACGTGGTTATGGCTTAGAAATGATACAAAAAAATAATTTGTATCGCCTTTTTGTTGAAAACCAATAAAATGTCAACATAAACACAGGGCAGTGGTTGTGGTTTTTCAACACAGAAACCGACCGTTTTATTTTCAAACGAATACTAACATCAAGTACAGTAATTTATTGAACAACACCTGTTGTGCCTAAGGGAGAGGTGGGATACAGGTTTTAGGTGGAGCATGAGGTAATTATTCATGGTGTAGGTGTGCGGGGCGGTGTTTCTATGAGTGCTATTTGAAGAGTTTCTTCCCAAAGCTCCCGGCCTGGGCTTCCGCATTGACGGCAGCTTTCTCAGCGGCAGCGACAGCCTTTTCGGCAATGCCTGAGAAAATACACAAACGCAATCATGGGTTGTGAGTTAGGAGGTGGCTCGACTATGACATCCATATGAGAAGTGCATGTAAACGCAACACAACCCTGCTGTAGTACCTCAGTCAGACTTTACTCTACATGCTTGGATAAATTACTATGGGTGATTACCAAGTGGGCTGTAATTTGTCCTGGTTTTACACAGCAGTGTGTCTTAAAAATGTGCTTTATTACATTAAGAATGGCATCCATTTAAAAAAGCGCAATACAAACATTTTGCCTTTCTGTCGTTCCAGGCAACACATTGCTTCAGTGTCAGGGTTTCAACAAATGCCAATGCCAGTTAAGTAGTACTTAAGTTAATTAATACAAATGATTGACTCACCCTTTGTGTCTTCTGCTACTTGTTCTCCTTTTTCTGCTGCTTGCTTCTTTCCTCCTGGTACAAGCTCGCCCAACTTCTGCTTGGCTACACCAGCTGGGAGGGGAGGCGTGGAGTATATATCAATAGCAAATACAACTTATTACATGAAGTTCTATATGCATGCAATACACAATTGAAAATTGTTAATGTATAGAATATGAACCAAAGTACTGCACAGAAATTTCTTATCCTGCTTTTTAAAGCGAAAGTACAAATGTACTTTTTTTTTTTTTTTTTTAAACAAAGCATGTTTCAATCATGTATACATATTTTTGTCAGATTTATTTCTTTGACAAATTTAAAAGGTAAAAAATATAGTACATTATTAAAATGTTTAGAATTCTAAACCTGGAGTATAATCACTGTAGAGTGGACAAAATTATTTATGAGGCACAATTAGAGCAATGCCATGAAGTTTCCTTTTGCAGGATGTAACATCGATGTCAAATTTCTGTATTTTGTTTCAATGTAGCCTATAAGTAATAATACATTAATAAACATTGCTAATTCTTTTGACATATAACAACACCAATAAAGTCAAAGGAGAACATTTACATACTAATATGTGTTTTTTTTCATGCATGAGAGACAAATCAATGAATGTTTTAAAATATCTCACCAGCTTGGTCCACAGCTTTGTCAATGTTTTTGGAGAAGTCCATGTTAACTTTCTCTTCTGATTTCTCTGATGTGAGGAGACTGTGGAAGGTGTGAGATAATATGAGGTTGAGTGTGTGTCTATGTGTGTACAGTATAAGGGTGGAAGAAGCCAGCCTCCTATACCAAAACACACCCCCGTCTTTCTGGATCAAACTTGTAAAACGGGTACATACAAGTGCTTTAATTAACACACTTGCTGAGGCACATTTACAAAGACAGAAATGTAAGCTTAATGTTTAATGAACGCTTCACAAAGACTCAGAATGGATACCGTGCAAATACACATTAACCATAAATGGTAAACATTTAAATAAATCGTGGAGAGTAGTGGGAAAACAGGAAATACCAGCTGTGGCATCTTGTCTATATGACAGCGTGAGTCATGCCTTGTTGTCAACAAACATGAAACCACAAAGGGTTATGGCCTAAACAACTACACTAGACACTCCTGTCACTATAAATTGATGTGCGTAGGTAGATTCCTGTGGGGTGTTGGCTATGCCTCCCTGGCCAGGTGTGGCTCCCCTTCCTTCTGTTGCTGGCGATGGGCTCCCATTACACTTAATGACCTTGATGCACGATAAGCCTGTGTTGGAACAGCTAAAATGTTTATCAGCACCTAGCTGTACACAGAATATATATCAAAATATCTACATATGTTACAGTACCTGCTTATGGGGTCAGAAGTACATATTTATTTTGCAATTTACAGTTATTTTTCAGTGCACATTACACAGCTAGAGGAACGTGAGGAGATATTAACTGACTGACAAAAACTGTACTGTATTGGATTAGATTTGCTCACCTCGCCTTTCTTAATTTCAAACAATGATGAAGTAAAGAAGACTATTCTAAGTGGGTAATAATTGGTTGTTTTACCTTAGTTTTATAATCCTTTGATCAACAGCCATGGATCAAAATGTTTTCGATTCTGTTTGATTCTAGCAGAGCAGTAAGAAGGAAAAAAAATGACCCACAAAATTATTATGTTAGGGTTAGTTTCCATTTTGTGTATTTGCTACCAATTAAAGACACTGGAACAATATTTTAATTTCAACAAAATTGGTTTTATTTCCTTGGTACTGTTTATAAAATCAGCGAGTCTGCTTTGATGGGCTTAAAACTTAAAAGTGGTGCGTGGTTAGTGTCTTTGTCTATGTGTGTTAAATGTGTGCATGTCCGTGTGTGCACACTGGGATTATGGGTATGCACGTGTGTGTGTGTGTGTGTGTGTGTGTGTGTGTGTTTGTATGTTAATATCGGATTGCTTGATAAGGCAACATGCAGTCATCAGTTTTGATTGGCCTCAACGTAAAAACACAAAGACCTGTTCCCAACACAAACACACACTTTGCTGGTCGGCCTTGTTCTATGTAACACACTTATGAGTACACACACACACACACACACACACACACATGCTGGGCAATAGTAGTAAGGAGGGAAGACAGAGTAAGTTACAGTAACTAATGTAATGATTGATTGAGACAATTTAGAGGGTGGGGATTGTATGTTTCAGTTCCACTGGTAAATATGAAATTAATACACATTGAAAAACTACATATTCATTTATCAGTGCAGTATAACAATTGTAGTGGCTCAACAACTACACATGACAATAATCTATGGTAAAAACTAACCCTGCCTTAGCAGCATTCTTACAGACATCTGACGCGTAAATTTTATTGCCTGTATTTAGCTTACAGCATGCAAACCGGTTTACAAAAACTAAAAAGCAACACCCTATTACACATATCAACATAAGGGGATCGTTTGTCTTGTGTCTCACACTGTTGTTCAAACCCTGGCCAATGCAGTCCAGACCAGACCAAACCCAGATAACCTGCACTGGCTTCT
Source organism: Aphredoderus sayanus (assembly GCA_027564795.1). Taxonomy (NCBI): domain Eukaryota; kingdom Metazoa; phylum Chordata; class Actinopteri; order Percopsiformes; family Aphredoderidae; genus Aphredoderus; species Aphredoderus sayanus. The sequence goes on along the minus strand of JAODUG010015558.1, from coordinate 3,606 downwards.
CCATTTCTGGTGTACAGTACAGTGAGTGCCATATTGCTTCACTGACGAGGCTTTAAACAATCTATTGAATATCCGCCTTTACTTTCCCCATATCAAAGGAGAGTAAATAATCAGAGAGGGGCTTCTTAATGCTTAGCCTTTCAGGCAAACAGTAATAGCTCTGTTGCTACTGTCATTGTCACGACACACGTTAAGCCACACAAAGCTAAGCTGCGAGCAGCTGCTACTCTACATTACAACACAAGTCATTCTACTGCTCTGTTCATGCAGTCTACTGGAGCCACCTATTGTGGCTAGCACACACACACACACACACACACACACACACACACAAAACAATGCTGATCTCACGTCATGCCCTACACAGAAGCCTCTTGCTTTTTACATGCACACACGCATATAAGCTCAAACATGGCCTTGCCAGTGCACACAGAATACACAAATAGCCACTTGCACCGTCCCGTTGCAGTGAGTTGTCTGTTTTGGCTTGTCCATTCCACAAGAGGCCCAAGCAGTCACTAATGTAACACTCACACACACTTCCCAGATTCTTCCAAACTATTTTACACAATGACTACATTTCTTTTGCGCCTTGCATGTGTGTGTTTCTAGTGTGTGTGTTTCTAGTGTGTGCTTGTGGTATTACACAATTGTGTCTCCTGGATGTGCTGCAGTGGTGTGTGTGTGTGTGTGTGTGTGTATGTGGGTGTGTGTGTGTGTGTGTGTGTGTGTGTGTGTGTGTGTGTGAGCAGGTCTCCCTACAAGGTGGCAGATAAGCAGTGACAACAACACAGGTTTATATCGTGACAACACCAACACAGGGGACAGACACTGATGGAAAAGCTGAGGGGGTGGGAGGGTTTTGGGGGATTGGGGGTAGGGGGGACCATGGAAACGGGGTAGTAAGGGGTGGCAGAGTGGTTGCTAGGGACAGGAAGAGGAGGTGGGTAAAACTGGAAGAGTCTGTTGTTTTGGTTCCATAAAGTCACAAAAAAATATGTTGGTCATCTGGAGTGGTGGAGCGAGGCGTGGGACATGAGGGAACATCGAGGCAGACGAGAGGAGAGAAGCACAGCTAATATCCCTGAGAAAGAACAACAGAATAGAAGCCAGAAAAGAAAGGAAAGAATCAAATGAATCAATCACAATACTAATGGCCCTAGCCTTAACCATTCAACACTATAGAGTGGTTAAACATGATTGAAACCATTAACTGTTGCAACCACTTTAACTATCAGTGTTACAAACACCCAGTAAACTGTAAGCAATACATTGATTCACTGACTGCCCAGTAAGAGGTATTTAAGAGTCCTGCCTGCATACCTCTCCTCCTTGGCCACCCTGCTCCATGCCCCCATATTCTCCCTGTGAAAACAAACAGAGACTGGTAAGAGAATGGTAAAAGCTGAGTGGGGAGGGAAGGTGCACTTGATGTCTTTGAGAAGACAGCATGAGACTAAAAGAAGGACCGGGGGCTTTAAGCATCCAGGCTATGACTCTGGTCAAACCACTTGAATCTCACAAGACCATGCGATAAATATTATATCCAGAGGCACAGAAACCAGTTCCAGAAACATGTGTTAAGGACTAAACATGCATTCAGTACTCCCCTGCAGTAAACAGGCTAGTCTTACTCATTTGGTTTTTATCTCAATTAGAATCAGCTGGTTTAAAGCATAGATAATACATTATTAGAATAATAAGCAAATACATAATTATTATCTGAACCTGGTTTTTATACCTTACTAGCATATTCTGCATTAAGCAATGGGTCTCATGTAGACTGCAACCGTCACCTACTGTCTGTGTGTGCGTGCGTGCGTGTGTGTGTGTGAGTCGCTTATTTATTTTGCATGACACATAAATATATTTCGTGCTATGAATCATTATATCAACTAGCTTGCTAATGGCTTAATGGAGAAAAGTGTTAGACATGAAAGAGTTTTGTTTTATGTTATAAAACCGCAGTACTCAGTGAGCAGTCAGAGATGGCATCAGTATGAATGTGCATTATTGACAATCTCTTAGAGGCAAGAAGCACAAGCTTGTAAAATCATTCTGTATGAGACAATACTCTATGTTCAATTTGATGACAGCTTTTAGTAAAAGCTATTATAATGCATGAATGCATTCCATTCAGAAATTTGACCAACAAAGATAATACGGTGGTATAAAAAATATTGTATATAATTTACAGTTTATTTTATCTGTTGCCTTGTTGACGCTCACTTGCGCGTGCAGTTAGCTATAGAATTTAGCATGCAGGCCAGCCCCTCTCTATCTTAACCCCAGCCAGGGGTGACCTATGACCCCACATAGTCTCATACAATAGGCACCTCATATACAGGCTCCTCCTACCAGGACAATGAAGAAGAGACACAAACAAACAATTAGCAAAACAACACAAAGACAGGACAGCTGACTCAATGACTCAATAACACAACCTAAACTAACATAGTTATAAAGAAAACATTAAATCATAACAAAATCAATCGAATAAATATGTTATGCATATTTGTACTTTAACATTTTAAAATAATTATTACTTAAAGCAACAATTATTTACACTGTAAATGTATCCTGCTCAGCATATATGCAATAATATCTAAATAATCTCTATTTTAAGGACACCTAATCTTAAGTGTTTTTATTGAAATATAAACCATTGTCATTAATTTTATCTAAATAATGGATTATGTTGTATGATGTACTGTACTGCAGTGGCTTGGTTGAGTGTGAATAGAGCTCCACCTACTGGCTGAGCACATACCCTGCTGGCTGATTACAGTACCTGATGATGACACTGTGCCTGATTATAATGTGGCTTCAGATGTGGCTTCAGACTCGGAAGCCCCTAACCCTAATACTAGCCTGAGTACTGAACCCCTCTAACCCCTGTCGCTGAACATAATTATTTGTTCCTACTGAAAGGTGTGGTACACATGTGAAAAGCTTGCTGCTATAGTGTGTTTGTGACTTTTTTATCGACACGCACGGATTCCAGGTTGTCTTGCTCAAAGGCCCTTCAGCGGCAATACACACACCGGAACCCTACGGAGCTAAATCATGTTCGCCGTTACCACGGTAACCCACCTGGTTGATGAGCCCGGTCGACGCGCCAACGTTCTCGACGCCCTCCACGGTCGCCTGTGACACTTCGTTAGCCCCGGCAACTGCTGTGTCAGCGACGATGTTGGCCTGATCAGTAGTCCTGTTGGCCACTGTAGCGCAAGGGATGTCAGAGACGGGCACGCACGCACACACGCACACGCACGCACACACACACACACGCACACACACTTACCTGTGTTTACTCCTGACACAACTCCCTCCTTTGTCTTACTGCCTGAATAAGAAGAGGAAAGAAAAACAAGATTATGATTATAATGAAGATGTGAAATACAAATACACTGAATTTCTTTCTGTAATGGACGTAGTTTTCTATTTGGGATTTTCTCAATCAAAGAGACTGAGCTGGTAAAATAAAGCCTGATTAAAATATTGCTCATACTCACCTTAATTCTACTATATCATCAAATAGAAAGGTAATGTTTAAAAACCCTGGCAGTTTAAAATACATGCAGCATTTTGCTCCTGAGTGTTGCC